>SOPF01026912.1:0-32062 GCA_012979155.1 Hypericum perforatum
CTTGATATGAAATGAGTTCCATAGTCTGGGACAATTGACATTGGTACACCATGGAGCCAAACAATTTTATCTATGAATATCCGAGCAAACCTACTCGTATCATAAGTAGTCTTTATCAGTAGGAAATGCGAGGAGTTTGTCAATTTGTCAACAACGATCCATACAGCATCATAACCTCTTGAGGTTGTCGAAAGTCCTACTAACAAATCCATCATTATCTGCTCTTACTTCCACATCGGAATCTCTAAGGGTTGCAATAATCCAGAAGGTCTCTGATGTTCTGCTTTCTCTTATCGACAAGTCAGGCACTTCGAAATAAATATCGTAATGTCCTTTTCATACCTTTCCACTAATAGTTATATCTCTAGTCATGGTTCATCTTTGTAGATCTAGGATGCATACTATATACTGCTTGGTGCGCTTGAGTCAGTAGTTCTCTTCTCAAATCTCCAACATCAGGAATAACTAGTCAGGAATCATAGTATAACACACCATCAACAAGTTGAAACTTAGGTAGTATGCCATGTTTGACTTTTACCACCATCTCGGTAATCTTCAGATCCTCTCTTTGTAGTTCTATAACTCATCCTTGTAAGACATGTCTCATATGTATCTCTGCTAAAAACCTTGGTTGAACTGAAGATTTTTGGCTTAATGCATTAGTTTTTCCCCGGGTGATAATTGATGGTACAGTCATAATTCTTGAGTAACTCCATCCATCTCCTCTGCCTTAAGTTTAAATCTCATCGCTCAAAGATATATTTGAGACTCTTATGATCCGTATATATCTCAAACTTCTCACCATACAAGTAGTGCCTCAAAATTTTCAATGTAAATACAACAGCTGCTAATTCCAAATCATAGCCTGATAATTCTCTTTATATTTCTTCAGCTATCTAGAGGCATAAGCAATAATGTTCTTATGTTGCATAAGAACATATCCCAAACCGACTCTAGAAGCATCATAATACACACAATATCCAACTATACCCAAAAGGTAGAACCAACATAGGTGCATGCATTAACCGATCCTTCAACATCCTGAAACTTTCTTTGCACTTCTCCGACCATTCATATTTAGCATTCTTCTAAGTTAATCGGGTTAACAGTGCTACCAAAGTAGAGAATCCTTTGATAAATTATCAATAATATCCCGCTAAACCCAAAAAGGTACGTATCTCTGTAACATTTGTCAGAATAGACCAATTTATAATAGCCTCCACTTTCTTAGGGTCAACCGAAACTCTATCATTAGACACCATGTGTCCTAAAAAAGGTACACTTTGAAGCTAAAACTCACACTTTGAGAACTTAGCATATAGCTTTTTCTTTCGTAACTTTTGTAACACTTGTCTAAGGTGCTCCTCATGATCCTCCTGACTAGTGTACTACACCAAAATGTCATCGATAAACACAACCATAAACTGATGCAGAAAAGGTTTGAATGCTTGGTTCATCATATCCATAAAAGCAGCCAGAGCATTAGTCAATCCAAAAGGCATGACCAAAAACTTACCTATACCGAGTCCTAGATGCCATTTTTGGAATATATGTATCTCTAATCCATAACTGATAATACCATGATCTCAAGTCAATCTTGGAGAACTACTTAACTCCCTGTAGTTGATCAAACAAATCATCTATTCTTGGGAGAGGGTACCAATTACTATATAGCCTTAATCTAACAAATCTTGTAATTATTCTTTCAACTCTTTCATTTCAGTCAGAGCCATACGATAAGGTAATATAGACAATAACTCAGTATCGGGTTCTAACTCAATACAAAATTCAATCTCTTTCTTTGGAGGTAAGCCTAGTAAATCTTTGGGAAATATGTCCAGGTACATATAAATCAGCCAATAACTCATGACCACTGATTGGGATGTTGAATGATCTAACCACTTCACAAACATACACATATCTGCTCGAAGGAGTAGCAACAATCATTGATTCATCCAAGCATATAGGCACAGTATCTAAAAATTGAACATATCGAGAGGACACAAAAGAGTGCATAGATCCTGAATCAAATAGAATACGTGCATTTGATAATCTAATAGGAAGAGTACCTACTACAACTGTGTTACTAGCCTCAGGATCCCTTCTTGTCAAAGCATATACTCAAGGTTATGCTCTGCTTCCTCCATCATCAGATCTAGATCATTCCACCCTAGAACCTAATTCTCTCTGATCTTGTGATCGAGGATACTCTTGTGCAGATGATGTAGCTATCAAGCTTACCACTTGTCTAGGCTGACCAATTGTAGGACAATCTTTGACCAGGTGACCTACCTTACCACAACGAAAACATGCTCTCATCCTCTTATAACAAACATCTCTAGGATGTTATTTACCATAACTTGGACATCTTCTCAAGTCATTGGATTAATTTGGGTTGAATCATTGGCCAAGGAAGTCATTTCTTCTTCCAAACCTACTAACTGGTCCTTTCCACCAAAAAAAAACCTACTAACTGATCCTTTGTCCCTCGATGATATTGACTGATTATTTGTCCACCTTTCTTGTGGCCTAAACCCTTGGTTCACACTCCTCTATGGTTGCTTATCAAACTTCTAAAACTTTGGTAGATCTGGAACCACTTAATGTTCATTACCCCGCATCTCTAACGTTTGAGTACAATTCACTGGAGTAGCATATGTCTCAAAACCACGAGGCATCATGACCTTGAACATGGAGTTATCAAGTCCACAGATGAACCTTTTCACCTTTATTTCCTCATCAAGAACCAAGTGCTTAGCATATAATGACAGATAGTTGAATCTCTCATCTACTGAGCTATCGTCATCCCTGGAGTCTTTACCAACCACTCAAACTCAAAAGCTCAAGCATCCTTTAAACTCTCTAACAAAAACTGATCCAGCAAAACCTTGCTAAAGATCTCCTATGTCCATACATATGACCCCTCATTTTAGAACCAAATTTTAGCCTCACCGACTAACTAGAATGATGCTAGCTTTACCATTTGCTCATTCTCACACCTTAGAATTCTTCTTCTTTTCTCCATCTCATCAATGAATACTTGGTGGTTTCAACTTAAAAAACTCAACCAAAGAGTCGTCCTTGGTAGCTGGCATATTGTTTTGCTCTATTTGTCTTTGTTGAGTAGCGATGAATTTCTTTATTGCTTTCATGACTCTATCCACACTATCCCCACCTTGCCTCTCTATCTCAGAAGTAAGAACATTTATGTTTGGAAGTGGGATCTCATCTCCAATAACCCCAACTTGTGGCAAAATCTCAGATGCCAATTCCTCCCTTCGTCCTTGGGAGCTTTCACCATTCCCCCTAGCCATCTTAGAATCATTAGGCAAATCTATCATATCCTCCTATACCAACAAGTCAGAATTAGACATACTAAGGGTGAAACATGAAAGAGGACAAAGAAATGACAAATCCTATGCTCCATCATATATAACACATAATTTAGACCCATAATCTAGGGCACTGATGAACCTATAGCTCTGATAACTTAGTGCTCTGATACCAACTCTATCACAACCAAAACTCGAGGTCATTGACCAGTGCTAGGTTATGCTTACCTACCTCGAATTAATGTAACCTAGCCAGCCTCGAACATACATATATAATTAACATCATCTAAGTACATCATAATTTATATATAAACAATATATGTTCATAATACAAATATGCATAATTCTAGGTCATAAATCCAAGACCAAATTTGTACAATGAAGAGACCTAGATTACAAGGGAAAGTACCATCTAGAGACTTCAAAAGTAACCCAGAATGAAGACAATGGGTTTAACTCAGACGAACAGACAAAAGACACTTTCCAGAGATTAACCAATCCCTAAACTTCTTCACCTGTAGAAGGAGGGGGTGGAGGGAAGGGGTAACTATTTTGGAATATTTAGTAGAAAGATATTAAAAGTAATACATAATTAACTAACCAGTTAATCAATCATATCATATGCAAGCATTGACAAAATGGAGACAAAATAACAAAGTATCACTTCAAAAGTAAATTCATCAAGTATCATGATGCGATAAATATCGGGTCTAAAATACGTGCAAGAGAACACGATCGATCAAGTAATATAATGATAACTAAGTTCGTCTCCACAAAGACAAATTAATCAATTCTTTAATTACTAGATTATGAAATCCCAATTCTTAATCTAAGTAGTCAAAATTGAGTAGTTGATCAATAATTAATATTACGAGTCATTAAACGAACCTAGGATTGTCAATCCTAAACTTGAGTAGCGATAAAATAAACTAATAACAATTGGATGTAATCTAAGCTAGAACTAAGATCGTCAATCTTAATTCCAATAAACAACACAAATTACTCAATCAAAGATTAATCAAGCAACTGAATGAAAAGACAATTCTTGACTACGAAGCATGAAAATATTGCGTTGATTGGAGATTCGAGTTGTTGATCACGATTCTTGAAAATAAGAATAATTGAATTGAAAGTAAATATAACTTGATTGAACCTTGTGCTAAAGCCATCAAGAGTTATTTACAAACTAGGTTTTAACACTTTATATAGTTCTTAGGAAAAGAAAACCTAAAACGGGAAAAGTCCTAACTAAACTAAACAAGCTAAAAAGTCTTCTACGACCCAGCCACCGAATGCTGGCCAAACCCAGCAAATGCTGGGTTTCAATCGGTCATCTCACCAGGGAACGCTGGTCATACCCAGCAAATGCTAGATTTTGGTTTGTCGCTCTGCCAGAGAATGCTGGGCTTTTAGCATATCTCCTCTTCATGCCTTTGCTTCCTCGTCCATGCCATCCGCTCTCTCCCCGCATTTCATCATCTTCGACTCCACCATCCAAGCACCTACAAAAGCACCTAAACTTCGACAAGTATCCCACTCCTCGACATAAAACATAAAAAAGATGAAATACAAAATGTTACATCACAAAATATACCTAAAATGAAAATAAATACTTAACAAAACACAAGAATTTGTATGTACGTTTACATGCACATCACACCACCATACTTAATTCCTTGCTTGTCACCAAGCAAGGTACATCAGAACTACCACATTCACGGCTCCTCCTTACACAGAACAAATCACAACATACTTCATCCTATCGTTAATCATTTATCTCACTCAAGTGCCAAGAACAGTAATCATGTAAACACCATACCCTTAGCTGTTTAACCTGACTTTCGCATTATGCATACCATATACGAGAGCTGACTACTCAATGGGTAGGATCAATGTACGCTCATATATATGGGGTAGTCAACTACCTATCACTTGCAAACATGCTCAGGGTCTAAAAATATTATACTTCACACTTGACACTCTTTCAAGTAATGTGGGGCTTGTAATCAAGAAGGACTTTGTATAGGGTTGTAACGTGGCATAAGGTAAGGGGAGGATAAATCATTAGGTGATGGCTAGACCACCCAATCCGAGGGTTACATCAAAATTCTAACTCTCGGCTATACTAAACAACTCACCCTATAATGACTAAACACTCAAACCAGTATTTTCCTATCCTATAGGCCATTCACCCGGGACAAGTCACTTACTTTTTGGTGTGCCTTTTACTTTCTTCTGCTTTCTTTCTTTTGCACTTTTCACATAAATTTTTGTTCTCTTTTTGCTTTTGTGCACATAATTTTTTTCTTGTTTTCTTTCGCGCACACTTGCACATACATTGGTGACTTATCCTGGCTTTTGAATATTGACCTTAATCTATCCTTTTTTTCTTTAATACACGTGCTATACCCCCATCTATGCTACCAGATACACCCTTACAATTTGTATCCCACAAAGTGTGTCCTATTCTCTCGGACTGAACAGTTAATGTAGGTGGGGGATGAACATTGGCTCGTATAGTAGTGTGCAAATAGTAACTCAATAAATAAGCTTAGGCTCAATGGGGTCATACAATGGATAAGATCGGGTTTTTGGCTCTAAGACTCTAGGCTCAACATCAAAATGGCCCCCGATATCTAACTCGCCCTGCACTACAAAACCATGCCAAGTACTAGTATACTACTCTCATCACCCACGCATGCAAGCACCTCATGAAAAAAGTAGAGACAGTCATCTCATCCTTTGGCATAAGTTCCTCACAAGGTCACTCATCAAACTCCTAAGCATAGTCTACCTAGTGCGACTATCAACCTAAATATTCAAGAGTGTAGTCCTCATACAATCCCATTCCAGATAGCTCAAGTTCTATTTCTGACTAAGCAATGAGATTTGACTACCGTTCTAAGTTCACAAGTTTGGAGGAGAGTTCATCAGTTGCAAAAGACTCAAACACTTTAACCAAAAGCACATGTCACACACAAAAAAGGTCTCGATCATATGCATATTGCGGTTAAAAGCAAAAACATACTAAGTACACCCCCACACTTATCAAACACATTGTCCTCAATGTGTGGAGGCATACTATCCAAAATAAACACAACAAAAATTAAAAAAAACACAAAAAATGGATAAATGAGAAGAGAAAGGGGATAGCCTAATCAAGGTTGTAGAGGAGGTAGCGGTGGAAGTGGCAATATTTTGAGCTTCTAACAATCATTGGTGCTGTACTTTTCAGTGTTGTTCACATCTAAACTTTGTAGCATGGCTCCTCTCGACCTGTCTAACCTACCAAAAATGAAACCAAAATACATTTTTTTAGGGTGATACTATATACATTCCCCTAGAAACCTACAAACTCAAGAAAACTCGGATGAGTGATGCTAAACATATAATTAACAAGTATAAGGAAAGAGAGAGGATAATTGTAGTTCTAATTTAACATCATTAGCTTGACAAGATCTCAACCGATTACCAAGGTCCTGGATCATCAAGATCTACCCATGAGCCTTGTGGGTCAAGGTAGTGAGCTAGGTATACCTACAAGCACTCTTTGTCCACCTTGGATTTTGCCTTAGTGTCATTATTGCGCATTCGAACTCTTGGTAATTTTTCCCCCTGTTCATGAGTAAGAAATGTAGATATAATATTAGGTAGTTCATTATCCCTATTCAAGTAAGTATACCTCAAGTGACCAGGTGGTGGTTTATGCTCTAATTTTGGTGGTGGGACAATGCATGGTTCTAACGTGGACCATGATGTATCATCTGGTTTAGGTAATTTAGCTGTGTGTACCCATACCACTTGCTCTCTAATTTTTGGCCCATCTACTTCCATTGCGATCTTCTGCATGACCTCTAGTTGGCTCTCGAGATGAGCTTCTACATTGTGCTTAGCCATAAACTTGTCAACAATGTTGATCTGGTAGCAATCATCTTCTGTGGTTAGGTACTTGGCTACCTTGAATACATTGAAGACTACCTCTTCCCCATAGACTTTGAACCGCAGCTCCCCTTTCTCGACATCAATCCTTATTTTTGTAGTTGCTAAAAATGGGCGCCCAAGGAGGAGAGAGATGTCTTGATCTTCTGGCATCTCCATGATAATAAAGTCCACTAGAAAGATTAAGGTGTCAACCTTCACAAGTACATTCTCAACTATCTCTTTCGATTTAGTGACTGATCGATTTGTAAGCTGAAGCACTGTTGAAGTTTTCTTCATGTCTCCCAAACTAAGCTTCTTGAATATCGAGAAGGGCATTAAATTAATGCTAGAGCCAAGGTCAATTAGTGCCTTCTTGAATTTCTCATCCCCAATAGAGCAAGGAATGGTGAAGCTATCTGATCATTCATTTTGTGAGGTAAATCATATCTTAGAACTGTACTACAATCCCTGGTCAGGGGGATAACCTTGAAATCATCAATGCATTTTTTCTTTGAGATGAACTCCTTGATCCACTTTCTATAAGTAGACATCTGCTCAAATGCATCAAGAAGCAGAATGTTGATATGAAGGTTATTAAATAATTCCAGAAACTTCTGATAACTGGGGTGAGATGCCTGCTTGATCACTCATTGAAGAAAAAATGGAGGAGGATATCTTCTCTCTCGTGTTGGCTTGACAATATTTTCTGTGGATATGTTCTTCTCAGAAGCTGTAGGAAGCACCTGAAGTTCTTCTTCTTCCTCTTCATTCACTAATTTTTCTAGAGACTTAGTTGTTGGGCTTACAACGTTTTCTTCCCCAGATCTAATCCACTCCTAGTTGTGATTGCCTTGCACTACTCTTCCTTGGTGGGAGGGGCTTCCGTATTACTTGGGAGTGTGCCTGGCTACCTTGCATTCAACTGAAGTGCGAGCTGACCAATCTAAATTTTCAGATTTCTAATCGTAGCTTCATTACTGAGAACCTGCTTCCTCAACTCATCTTCATTCCTACGATCTTGCTGGGGTGGTGATTGTTGCCACTTCTACTGATATATCTGGGGCTCTTATGACGGTGGACCTTGAGTGTTGCTAGTACCTACAGGTGGTTTCTGCTGTTAAGGTACTTACTGACTTGCATTATTTCTCTATGAAAAATTTGGGTAGTTTCTCCAACCTGGGTTATACGTAGTAGAATATGGATCATTGTTCTTGTTTGTATTACCCACATAATTCACAGATTCATCTAATAAAGAACACGTATTAGTAATATGAGGTCCAGTATAGATTTTGCAAACCTAAGCGGGTGGGGATGATGGTGGGTGGCTTGGACTAACTGTATGAGTGTAGCCACCTGTGCCTTGAGCGTAGTAATCTCACTATTGTCCTGTATCGCTGAAAATTTCTTCCTTTTTTCTCGATCGACCCACTCATGATTGTTGGTAGCTATGGTCTTAAGGATGCATAAACCTTCAGCTTCATCCTTGGCTGTCAAATTACCTCCAGCTGCTGCATCCAGGTTGATTCAAACTTGTGGTTTGCAACCATTATAGAATGTTTGAAGAATCATCCAATCTGGGATCTGATGATGTGGGCAGTCGTGGAGTAGCCTCTTGTAGCAATGCCATGCCTCATATAGAGATTTGCCACCCCGCTGTTGAAACTGAGAGATCTTGTTACGTAGTTGGGTGGTCTTACCTAGCGGGTAGTACTTCTTTAGAATTTTGTCTGCAAGTTCATCCTATATGGTAAAAGTGCCTGCAGGAAATGCGTCCACCCACTCTCTAGCATCATCCTTCAAGCTTTGCTTGAACAATCACAACTTGATAGCATCTGCTGTGACACCATTGTATTTGACTATCGAGCAATGATCTTCAAAGGTTTGGACTTTCTAAAGGAGATCCCCCAAACTGATCTCCATGAACTATGTTGATGAGGCCAGACTTGATCCCAAAATTGTTGGCCTCCACAGTTGGGTATTCAATACTGGGTCAAAGATCAACCAGCCTAGGGTGCATTTGTCTTCTCCCATGATTGTTCATGAGAACATTAACTGCTTGATTCTGATCTGCCATCTCTTCCTCGAGTCTATTCCTTCTTTTTGAGCGAAAGGTTCTTTCAATTTTTAGATCATACTCAAGGAGTGGTTGATTGACAGAGCGAGTATGTAGCATATACCTTGTGCACCCTCACTAAACTGCAAAACTCAATAAGAAGGATCAAGCGTAGTGATGAATACAAAGGTGTAAAAAGGCTTAGTCTCAAGATTAGGAAAACTGTATCCGATATTAAAGACAGATTGATTAAATCTATCCCCGACAACAGCACAAAAAACTTGATATGATAAATATTAGGTCTAAATTACGTGCAAGAGAACATGATCGATCAAGTAATATAATGATAACTAAGTTCGTCTTCACATGGACAAATTAATCAATTCTTCAATTACTGGATTGTGAAATCCCAATTCTTAATCTAAGCAGTCAAAATCGAGTGGTTGATCAATAATTAATATAACGAGTCGTTAAACGAACCTAGGGTTATCAATCCTAAACTCGAGTAGTAATAAAGTAAACTAACAATAATTAGTTTCGATCTAAGCTAGAACTAAGGTCGTCAATCTTAATTCTAACAAATAATACAAATCACTCAATCAAAGATTAATCAAGTAACTTAATGAAAAGACAATTCTTGACTACAAAGTATGAAAATAACTGTTGATTGGAGAGTCGAGTTGTTGATCATGATCCTTGAAAATAAGAACAATTGAATTGAAATTAAATGTAACTTGATTGAACGTTGTGCTAAAGCCGTCAAGAGTTATTTACAAACTAGGTTTTAACACTTTATATAGTTCTTAGGAAAAGAAAACCTAAAACAGGAAAAGTCCTAACTAAACTAAACAAGCTAAAAAGTCTTCTGCAAGCCGGCTAGCGAACGCTGGCTAAACCCAGTGAACACTAGGTTTCAATATGTCATCTCACCAGCGAATGCTAGTCATACCCAGCGAACACTAGATTTTGGTCTGTTGCTCCACTAGCGAATGCTGGCCAAACCCAGCGAACACTGGAATTTTAGCATATCTCCTCTTCACGCCTTTGCTTCTTCATCCATGCCATCTGCTCTCTCCCCACACTTCATCATCTTCGACTCCACCATCCAAGTACCTACAAAAGCACCCAAACTTAGACAAGTATCCCACTCCTCGATACAAAACATAAACAAGATGAAATACAAAATGTCACACGACAAAATCTACCTAAAATGCAAATAAACACTTAATAAAACACAAGGATTTGTGTGTATGTTTACACGCACATCATATCACGTAATTAAATTTCAGACAAAGATAGATAGAGACATCACACAAATCAGATAAACTTCAATTACCAAATATACACAAACCAATACATCATATAATGGATGAGTCTCAGATAGGTCTAGACTGTGTCACTCCCATACCGATATAAGGATACGAAATCTTAAAGGTACCTTCAGAACCACCCTGATGGCCATAGATCATATCAAAATCTAACATATCCTCAATATATGTGCACATATGCCAACATTCTTAGCTGGTCACGATTACACCTCATCATATACCATCTCACAAATGACTCACCAATATTTATATTGACCAAGACTAAATGGCCACATATGTAAACTTCTACCAAACATCTCACATCACAAGTGGATACATAATCACCAATCCAACAAATATTCCAAGGAAACATCAAAGGATGCTTAGTCAATGATCCAAATATAAAGCACACTTCAAGACAATTCAAATATATCAAATCAAGTGCATATAGTTAGTTAAAACAAATATTACAGATAATATCCTTCTTACCAAGATGTACGTCACTCTAATAACACAAAAAGAAGTTTTGTGCTTTGCTTCACACCTCTCAATTCTCGGATTTAAATTGTTGATCAACTAGCCAAAAGAGTAAAACCACTATCATTAACGACCTCTCTAGCATGTGAAAAATAGGAACTTATCTTAAAGTCCCTAAATTTGGATTCCTACAAGGCAACCTCTAAAACTATGTAAGGGTCCACAAAACTCATCCTCAAAGCTTAGTTCATCAACAATCTTCCATATATCATCAAATCACATCCTCAACGCACTTCAATCTCCTCACCTAGGTCTTCAAACAGTTGATCAAAACCTTATATTCATACTTCTTCTTCAAGGTAAAGAAAGTGTTCGTACTCAAGTTAAGCCAAACCTCACAAAACCACTTACCTAGGGGTCCAAGTTATTGAGTTGTTCCCCCTTTCTCCCTCTTCTCCTTTCCCACATTTTTCTCCTCTTCTCCCACTCTCTTTTCTCTTGTTTCTAATGGATAAGATCAAGTGGGTCAAGCCCAAGCCTTTCCCCAAGATATTTATCCAAAAGTAGAGTCAAAAGAGTCCAAAAACAGGGTTTCTCAAGTAGCTTAGTGATCATTGGGGACCCCAGCAGTCGCTGGTCCCAAATTCGGACTTTCTGTCGCTCCCCAGTAACTGTTGGGGTTCCCAGCAATCTCTAGGTCCCGATAAAACTCACAAAACTCAAAATAAAAAAGTTGTAGATCTAGGTCTTATAGATCTACTTATCTTGGAATCCCCCAATTTGGAGTTTGTATGAGAAAGTTAAGCCTATTTTACTAAAGATCGACAAACTAACCTTAAACATTCTGAAAACCAACTGAAACAGAAATATTCAAAGGTTGAGGGTCTTTGAACCTAACAGCCACTACAAGGACAATGATCACTAGGGTCATAATAGCTTAGATCCAATAATCCTTTTTCAAATAAATCTTTGGTTTCTTGAGAACCGTCCGGTACATCAATATCTTATTAGACAGTTCTACTTATGCACATGTTTACTCTTATAAGCTTTTACAACATCTTAGGATTTTCCTGTAATTATCAACAGAATATAAAAATTAATTAGAGAGTATCTATCCGGAGATCTATGCTATCTTGTAGACCTCCTTTGCGATAGCATAAGTGGTGGCAAAATTGGTATCGCCTTTTCCTCTTGCTCATTCTGAGTCTTCTTGCTCCTACCCAAATTAAAGATATACAAATCGATGACTTTATCACTAGAAGCTCCAACCTCATTAGATACACTTCCTCCATCTTTGTATAGCACTTGTTCATTGAACACGACATCTAGGCTCCTAATCTCCTTGTGACTTTTGTCATTCCAAAATTGAAATCCGAACTCATCATCGCCATACCCAACAAACACTTACTTCTTGGACTTCTAATATAAATCTAAACAAAAAGAAGTTAGTAATAAGTCTTTCATGTTATTTAGAGTTTTTATGAAGTTATTTTTCTCATAATTTCTTTTTTAGTAGTAATTTTGCTATTTTTTAGAAGTTTGCTATTTTTTAAGAATTTTCTATTTTTTAGGAATTAGAGTTATCCAATAATGGATAATGATTCTGTTTTTTAATGCTTAGTATAAATATTCATTTTAAGTCTGGTTGGTAGTTTGATAAGTTAAGAACTCTATAGAACTTATCTTGCTGACTTTAGAGTCTATCAAAGCAATTTTAGCCTCTTTAAAAAGGGGCCACAAATTTAATAAGATAAAAAAAATTTGATACAAAAAACGTGGTTTTGCCTCTCTTGGTTCCTTAGAATTGTTTAAACATAGCAGAGTGATTCTGTTTGTTTACCTTTTGACTTATCAAGCAGATCTACCACACCATTTGTGGTACCTTCACCAAATCAAGGTTTGCATTTCACTATAATAATTGATCAAGGAACCAATACTAAGATTCTTGTACAAGGCACAAACGACGAGTTGAAATTTTTACCAATCTGAAAGTAGAAGGTCCAACTTTTGAGTGAATCTCCAGAAAAGGACTCATATCATTTGGTATCAAAACTTTGGCTCTATTTCAGATTTATCTATCTTTTAATTTGTGTTTTTTCACATAACTTTTAGTTAGATTCTTTTTGTATTCTGAGTTGGAGAAAAAAAAAATAAAAAAAGAAGGACAAGAAAAGAAGAAAAGAGGTTGGGAAAAAAATTTGAAAAAAATTTCAAAAAAAGAAATTGCAAGATCATGTCTGACAATCATGCACGAAGAAATTTTAAAACTTAGGTGTCATTGACTGATCCACAAAAAAGGAGATGGAGAAGTGTCATGGAATGCTTAATCGAATAGAGAGTAAGATTACATGTTGAACACAAGTTGTCTCTAAAAGAAGATCTATTACAACATAGGATAATGAAGATAGTTGGGAGAAATTTATGTTATCGACTAGAAAAATTGACTTGCATTCAAAATAAGTTGGTGAAGGACATCATAAGAACATCTTTTAAGCTGTGTAAAATTGTGGAAAAGGTATATTATTATGATATTAACATTATTTCTAATCATATTATCGAAAATACTTTAACATGGGAAGAGTTTGGTGAATTTTCCATTGACTTATTTTGATGGAGATTATTTGATGAGCATACCATGTTCCTAATATACATGAAAGATTTGTTCGATGAATCAGATTGTAAACATGAGAAATTTATTATTGTTGTTATTGACAAGAAAGAGTTTCAACCCATATCTTACATTTTCCTTAATTTTATTATTGAACATGCTGAACATATTGATTTCTTGGGAGTTGATAGGTATGATTATGTTGGAGATTCAATATTGTTTGACTTTTGGAATAGTTTAAAGTTTAACAAAAAGCTTGTGCGAACAAATAGGTTCTTGACTTTTAAATTAAACTTAGACTTCATATTATGTATGCTCGAAGTATTTATTTTATTAGAGGATAAGATATCTAGTGTAGCCACAATATTTGAAGATTAAACATTATTACAGCAGTGTTATTTATTGGAGAACACATGGCGTATGCAAGAATTTGAGGACAAATCTTTTTTAAGAGAAGGAGAATGATATGAATCTCATCAGCAAGAAGCTAATAAGAAGTTTTTTATGTTGGTTAAAGTGTTTATGAAGTTATTTATATCCTAATTTTATTTCAAGGAGTGATTTTGCTATTTTTAGGAGTTTGCTATTCTTTAGTAATGAGAGTTCAATAGTGGATAATTATTCTATTTTTTAATTCTTAGGATAAATATTCATTTTAAGTCTTATTTAGGTATTTTGATAAGTTAAAACTCTCTCAAACTTATCTTATTGACTTTAGAGTTTATTCAGGTATATTTTAGCCTCTTTAAAATAGGGCCACGGATTCAGTAAGAAAAAAAATTGATTAAAAAAATATGGCTTTGTCTCTCTTGATTTCTTAGAACAATTTAAACATAGCAGAGTGATTTTGTTTGTTCATCTTTTGAATTATCAAGTAGATCTACCACACCAATTGTGGCATCTTCACCAAATCAATGTTCACGTTTCACTACAATAATTGGTCTAGTTTAACCAACAACAAGATAAGAGATTTTTTATCTTTCTGAAAGTAAAAGGTCTAACTTTTGATTAAATCTCCAACATGATTCATATCAACTTGGCATCTAACTTGATTCTTTAACTTGCATTAATATGAACAAATGCAACACAAGCAAAGATCAAGAGGTAAGAGAGGTCAATTTCCTTACCACTCAATGCTTTTTTGGAGATACTATTATCCAACAGGATAAATGGCCGATGGTTGATAAAGAATATCATTATATTGACCTCATCTGTTCAAAACATCTTGGGAAACCCAAACTTTAACCTTATTATCCTTTCTCTTTTGTTTAGTGTTTGATTCATCCCTTTTGTAATGCCATTTTGTTGAGAAGTCATTGCAACCAATTTTTTTTATGCAGACTCCATACTTTGCATAAAAGTCTTTGAAGTTTTTGAGCTCGTACTCACCACCATTATTGAACCTCAAGCATTTGAACTTGAGTCTCATCTCATTCTTTATTAGTACTTTTAACTTCTTGAAGGCATTAAAAACATCAACCATTTATTTCTAAAAGTACACCCATACTTTCCTCATAGATTCATTATTAAAGGTCATATAGTACATTGACCTTCTCAATGATACAATCAGTTCCCTACAAGTTGCTATAGACTAACTCGAGCTTTTACTCTCTCAAAGTCTTTGCACCTTTAAAGAAACTTACTCACCACTACTTTTAAGTATACAATGCTTGCATAGCTTGACTGCTACGATCTTCAAACTTGGTAGCTTTCCCATAGAGCATAGCACTTTAGTTCTTTCTCACTCATGTGACCAAGTTGGTTATGTCATAGATTTGCTTCATCCAAGCCTCCAACAAGGTTGACGCCTTCTTAAGTGTTTCTTGTTATATAGAAGGTTCCTTTTTTCAACCTTTGAGCTAACACTATAGCCTCTTTGGTTATCTTCCAAGATCTATAACTGAATACTACATTATGCTTTCATCGTCTAGTTTTCCACAAAAAACAAATTCCTCTTCGATTCAGAATTGTGTCTCACTCCCCTTAACTATAGTCTAGAATCATTTGGCATCTTCATTCGTACATCTCTCACACCTACAATTTATAATGGCTTATAAGTTACTAGATAAATCTTGCCAAACGTTTCTTGGATATACTTCTCAATCACACTCGTATCACTACACTAGTGAAATAATGTACCTGAATAGAAAACATAATCTTCCAATGGGCTACATACAATAAAGATAAAAGCATCTCTATGATCTTCAATTATTGCATTCGTTGATAAATCCTCTCTTTGGTGCCTTGTAATTGATCACATCATGTTTATAGTTATCACAATGATAACATTAGACTTTGCTCATGTCCTTCTTCTTCTTCTTTCTCAATTTGGATCTAATCCTACCATGATCTTTCTTCTCCTTCTTAGACTCAAACTTTCTCTACTACTTGTATTCAAAATTGATCTTGAGGTTATCCTAGACTTTCTCTTATAAATTTCTATACTCATAATTAAATTCTAACCTCATCCAACTTCAACATAACCTTTCTTGCCAAGACACTCACTACCATAAGTGTGCCACTCTAATTATCAGGTAAAGAACTTAACAAGATAACAGTTTGTACTTTGTATTCAAAGATGATCTTTATTGAGCCTGAGGCTGCTATTATAGCATTAAAATTGTTCAAAAATTGGCCACTATTGTACCATTTTCCATCCATAAGTTGAACAACTTATGCATCAAATAGATCATGTTCACGGCCCATGGCTTCTCATAAATATCTGACAACATCTTCAACATTAACTTCACCTTCATCGTATGCAAAACTACATTCTTGGACAAGGATAATGAATAACCCTCGTTGCTTTTCAATCTAATAGCTTTCACTCCTCCTTTTTCATGTCTTCTAGCTTTTTCTTATTGAGCAATAGATTCAAGTCCCTCTCATAGAGGTAGTTTTTGATTTGTATCTTTCGAAAATTGTAGTCCATCCCTTCGAACTTCTTGACTAGAGACTTCCCATCGTTTATCATTATAGCTCTTACCAAATGTTGAACCTCAGCTCTGATACTAGTTGTCATAGATCCTTACAACCAAAACCCAAAAGTATGCACATAATTACCTTAAACAACATGTCCACTAATCCTGATAAAGTAAAACAATAAAGAATAAAATAGAACAAGACATATGACAACAAGATTTAAAATCCAATTTGACCTAAAGTCTAGGTTTGAGGGTGTACCAAGTTATGAAAGGATCTTTTCACTAGATATGAGCTCTAATGCTATTTACAAGGGAGATACAACTTAATGGAGATATGAGCTCTAATGCTAGATACGAACGTCTCTCTTTTAGAACCTACCAATTCCCCAATAAGTCTAAAGGGAAGAAGACCTACCCTATGAAGCCCATCTACTTTGGGTCGCGCCTCTGCTTTACCTATTATGAATTCCATGCCTATCTTGGGTTAAAAGAACAATGAAGCTGTTGGCTTTTTTCTAACAACAATGATCCTTCGAACTTGTTAAAATTTATGAATACGATTATGAAGAAGATGAAGAGCAGATGAGGTTGATTAAAAGTCAAATTTGAATTTTCATCTACTACTTACTAAGAACACTCATTTTCAAGTAAGGAAGAAGACAAAGACTACCTACAATGATTAGGATCTACACTGGTCAGAGTATGATGTGGACTTTGATGAGTTTTGACTGATTTGTATCACCTTTAACTACTCTTTTATAAATTAATTTGGACGAGACACTAAATCTGATAATAGTTTTGCCATCATGGTTGTCCGTTTAGGTGTTGCCTTTATTTTTGTCCTTTTTATTTTATTATTCATCGTGTAATATTTTATTTTCTGATTAATAAAAGTTTGTAATGAAGTAAAAAAAAAAAAAACTCGTCAAGGATGAGGAAAACCTCTCTCCTCGGTTGACTAACATCTCCAATCACTACAACACAAAACCCAAAAATAGAATTTACTCATGAACGACCAAAACGTAGTGAATGAAAGCCTGTTTGTTTTTTGAACTCATTCAAAAATTGGGACGAAATCCATGAGATATGAATTGGAGTATGTCGGATATAATTAAGACCGAACCCAATTTGTTGTTTGATTGGGATTATGGTTAATTGAATTTAATGTTAAATTGTTCGAATTATCCTTCAAATTGTTTTTGAGATTAATTGAATTTGTTTGAAACTTTTGAATTTAGTTGTTATTTTTGTTGGGGGTGATTGAATTTTCCATTCCTAAAACCTCACCTCCGCTTGATTTTGTCGGGTATTCTCTTATGAGAGAGTTCTCACGTGTGATTCTTGAGAGATGCTTGAAAATGGATTCCATGGTTGTTGAGTTGTTTTTCTTGGTTTTAATTAAATTATTTTAGTCCTAGGAGAAGAAGGAGCGGAGAGAGGGTCGCGAGAAAGAAGTTGAGATTGTGTGTGTTTTTTGAAATGATATCAACAGTTGACCCGTTAAAAATCTTAGATTACAATAAAAACCAAAGCGAAATTAAATTTTCAATTTAGAAACAGCAAGATGGTAATAGTGATTATTCAAAAGAAATGAACATGACGGGCAATTTGATTTAATAAAAAAATTAAATTGAAAAGAAAAAATAAAACAAAGTGAACAAAACCGATTCATGTAAAACGTGGCAAATAAGAGTTGAAACCAATCAAAATCCAACACGTGAACAAACGAATTTGGCATAAAAACCAATCTACAGATGGGGATGGATGGGACAAGGTATTGATAATTTGGCACGACATTAACCATACGTAATTTAAAAAGTCAGATTTATACTCTACTCTCGATCATTAAAAGAATCTAATAGACTCATACTCTTATTCTCACGGCTCGTTAGGTCTACAAGGTTTTGTAGGGTCCGACCATTAAATTAAATGCAAAATATTTTTTAATATAAAATTTAATTAAATCATAATAAATATATTAAAATTTTTTAAGAAATATCTAGTATATCACTTGAAAAATAAAAAAAAATCAATTTCACGGGGTCTAATTAAGATGGGTCTACATTACCATAAAATAATAAAGATATGATAAAAATTTATTGGATTCATACTTATCCTAAATCCTACTTTTAAATGTAGATCCATACCCTACTACTCACTCAAAGTCAATATACTTTCGGTCTATGGGATAGAGTCCGCCTCGTAAAATATGAACATTTCTTTCAATCCAAGAAAAAAAAGCTTTGACCACCTGTGAATTAAATTTACCCTTATCCAATTCAATGGAAAAGCTTCGACCACAAAAACCAAGAGCTTCGGGTGGGGACTACAATCCAACCCAACGGATTCAGACACCAGCTGGGACCCAGGAGTTTCGACCACCAGCGCTGGAGATGTCATTCTTCGGAAGTTTGGGATTGTGTAGCCTCACGTTGCAGAACTAGCAGGGTCGTTCTTGGGGTTGTGTCGAAGTTTGGAGTTTTCTTCGGAGTCTGGGTGTTGCGATTGACATAATCAATTGGAGATAGCCCCAGATTAGAAAGACTTCTCGATCCAAATAAGTTGGGTGCAAACCAAAGATTTTGAAACATATTTTCGCTATTACTCTATTGAAAATGGGAAAAAGACTTTATTAGTACCATGTGGTTTGCCAAAATATCACTTTAGTACCCTGTGGTTTGCCGAAAAGACTCCATTAAAAATTACATCTCTTATTATCACATTAAACTAAAACAGAAAGTCTTCATGAACTATTTAAATAATAATCTAGAAACTTTGCTAAGGCCATAAAAGAATCTGTTTAGAAGACTACTATGAAAGATGAGTTAGAACGCTCTAAAAAAGAATCGAACTTGGTTCATTGTTGACTTACCTGAAGGTAAGAAACTCATAGATTGTAAAAAATCAAATTTGGTTCATTGTTGACCTATTTGAAGATAAGAGGGTTGTGGTTTGTAAGTATATTTTCAAAATTATATATAATAGTAATGAATTAATAGAAAGGCACAAATTACGATTAGTGGTTAAAAGTTTCACTCAAGTTATCAGGATTGATTATAGTAAAATATTGGGTAAATTACATCTGGCCCCCTCTACTTTGAACAAATAGACGATTTCCCCCCTCTACTTCGCAAACTGATTAAAAACCCCTCTTAGTTTGGACAAATTATACGATTTCCCTCCTCTTGCCGGAACCGGAGCAAATCTCCAGCGAGGAGGGATGGGAAATGTCAAAATTACCCTTACACTAAAAAACAAAAAAAAACAAAAACATCTCTCTTTCTTCCTCCTTCCTTCTTCTTCCTCCTCCTCCTCCTCCTCCTTCATCAACAAAACCAACAACAACCCAATCAAAACCCAAAATCCAAACCAACAATAACCCAATCCAAAAGGAACCTTAACATATTCCAATCTCACCCACCCAAAATTTTCACAATCCAATCATCCCCTTTTGGAACCCTAGAATTCCAGTCAATAAGAAATCTTAGATTTTTGATTTCCGTCAAAGGCTGTATGTGCGGCGAGGACCATCCGAACAGCCCCCTCGAAACATCCGAAGAAATTCCTTCTCTTCCTTTGTTACCCCTTCTCTCTGTCTCCAAATTTCGTCTGTCCATAAGTATTACTGTGGGAAGGTAAATAGTACCCCAAGTCATAAGCTTGGAAAGCTGAATACACAAGCCGAATAGTACCCCAAGTATTCCTCACCGACGAGGTCAACGACGTCCCCTCCAACCTTGCGACCGTCGCCACTGCCGGCAAGTATGAAACCGGAGGCAGAGGAGGCAGAAGCTTCGGGTCGGGAGAGCCCTTGGAGAGAGGGAAGTTGATCATCGGGGAGGCGTACAACGGGGTGTCCGGCGGGTCTCCCTGGTCAAACCGGAGAGGCGAGTTGTCCGGCGGGTCTTCTCGTACGATAGCAAAGAAGAAGACGACCGCTCCTCCTAATGAATTTTTTTAGTCGATTATCGTTGGGTATTATTTGAGCCTTCTTAATTAATTGAACAAATTGATTATTATAGCAGATGGTCCTCCTAATGAATCAAACCACAGGGACAGGTTTTCGGGCAAAAGATGATGTTATGGGCGGAGATAGTTATGAGGAAGAAAAGGGGAGAAGCGGTGGAAAAGGGGGGAAGAAGAAGAGGGTATAATTGTTATTATGTTTTTTTATTTTTTTTTTGTTTTTTAGTGTAAGGGTAATTTTGACATTTCCTATCCTTCCTCGCCGGAGATTTGCTCCGGTTCCGACAAGAGGAGGGAAATCGTATAATTTGTCCGAACTAAGAGGGGTTTTTAATCAGTTTGCGAAGTAGAGGGGGAAAATCGTCTATTTGTTCAAAGTACAGGGGGCCAGATGTAATTTACTCTAAAATATTTGATCTCTTACCAAAATGAACACAATATGCACCTTGATTTCTATAGTTGTAAACCAAGGATGGAGGTTAGAACAAATGGTCGTTAAAAATGCATTCATGTGAGATAAACTATTAAAAGAAGTGTATTTCTTATTGTCACCATGACTCAACTCTACAAAACCAAACAAGGTATGCAAATTGCATAAAGTCATTTATGTGCTCAAACAATTACCTTGTGCTTTGTACTATCGACTGAGTTGCCAGTTAATTAACATGTATTTCTACAAAGTTACTTTGATATAAGCTTATCTATCTCGTTTGGATAATGAAGCAGAGTTATTGTACTTGTTTATGTTGATGATATCTTAATTACGATGCTAGTAATTTCCTCATTGATAGATTAAAGATATTTAAAATAACGATTCAATATTAAAGATTTATGGAAGCTTAAGTACTTCCTCCAAGTTGAATTCGCTTATTCCTTCAAAAAATTATTTCTCAATTAGAGAAAATATGTACTAGATCTCATTAAGGAGATCAAAAAGGTTGGCTCAATCTCTTTTAGAATCCTAATTGAAACCAATCTCAAAGTCTGCCGCATCAAAGGATCAAATGTCTGATTTTCATCAATTTCAATGTCTACGTGGGAAATTGATTTATATAACCATCTCTAGACTCGATATAACTTATGTGGTTAACGTAATTAGTCAAGTTATGCACTTACCCAAAGAGATTCATCTCGAATTAATGAACCACATCCTATAGTATCTTAAAAATTGTCCCAAACAAGGTTTACTTTTACAAAATCATAAACACATGCATATTTTGGCTTTTGCAAATGCAGATTGGACTAGATATATTGACGATCATAACTCGACCACTGGCTACTGCTTATTTGTAAGGGGCAACCCAGTCATCTAGAGATCAAAGAAGTAAAAGATTGTAGCCCGCTCCAGTGTTGAAGTTGAGTTTCGCGCCATAGCATATGCACTCGTTTGGGTTTGTAGCCTTCTCGCTGAATTGAAGATCCTTGACTAATGAAATTCTATTGCGACAACAAAGTAACAATTTATATTGCCTCCAATCTTATTTTCCACGAGCAGACCAAACACATCAAAATTGACTATTATTTCATCTACGACAAGATACAAAAAGGCCTCATTATTACCCCCTACACTCCAAGTCACGAGCAAACTGTCGACACCTTTACCAAAGAACTAGGGAGCCACCAATTCAACAACCATCTTTGTAATTTGGGATCTGTTCTCCAATTTGAGTAGTGTTAAGATTGACGCAATCAATTGGAGATCTCTTCAGTGAATTGAAGATTCAATCAAGATCAATCAAAAGATCATAAATCAAATCCAATTAGAAAAACTTGGATTTAGCTGAGTTCATCACGATTATAATTAAGTAATCTGAGATCAGTTCCAGGTATAATTAAAGATCAATTCACGATCTCCAGCCCCAAATAAAGATTCCCAACGATCATCTTCCTCCAATTACGTAATTAAGGATTATCCCGTTCCTTATGTACGAAATAGTTTGGTATCTTTGTAGTTAATGTAACTCGTCAATTATATATCCATGTTACTCGTCAATTATAATCAAGTAACACAATACATTTTTGCAATTTCCTAAAATCTACACTAGGTTTATTGATTTTCATAGATCCATTATGATTTATTGATTTTCATTATTTAATTCTTGATTACATATCACTCAATAGTGCGAAACCCAAAAATAAGATGAGGATATTGAAATTGGATTTGATAATTATTTTTCAGAAAAAAGAAAAATTTATAAATAAATAAAAGAAAAGTTACATATAGGGATGAGAAATAAGAGGAAGGAGGTGAGTATAGAGAAAACATCAATGAATAAATATAAATTAAAACGAGAAATTACTTTTTTTGACTAGAATGTCCACTTCTTCTTGGAACTAGTATTTCTTGCATTTCTTGCAATGGAAGGAAGAAATTATCATCAAACTCAATACCAACATCATATAATCTCTTCTTCATCTCCTGTGCCGTGTGTGCCATCTTTCTCATGAAATGTGACTTGAGATCATCATCGGCAAACACCATCTCTCCATCATTACCTTCTTAACCCGATACATACATGGGATCAGTACAAGGCAAGGCGGAGGACTTTCCCAAAATCGATGGAGGATCACCCTACAGATTCAGAATTCCCTTGTCAAAGAAGCAGTGGCCACTATGTCCGAATAGAGTTAAGAGGCTGCAATCTCCATAAGCAATTTCCTGAAATTGGTAAGAACAAACTAGGCTAGAAAAGCCAAAATTAGAGCTTCGCCATCGAGATCAATGTCCTCAAAGAGCATCCGTTATAGAGGAGGCATATTGCCTTTATTAGTCAGAAATTTGACGTTGAACCTCATCTAACAAAGCCAACAAACTAGTTTCAATGCTAAAAAAAAGCTTAGGATATTACATCCCCAATACAAAGAACCTACTCACAAGGGTCAACCCCCTCCCCCACTATGCCTAAAATATCAAAAGCATCAAATGTAGCAAGAGGAACCTGAGTCATAACTGACATCTGACCACGTGCTAGAGAAGTAGCTTGTACAACAAAAGTGAACGAAAACTGTATAATCCATGCTTGCTTAACGCGAGGCTTAGGACCCGGAGGAGCTTGTTATTCTCGTTATGTAGCTTTATCATTAGTCATTATTTTTTTTATTAGTATTAGCATTGCAAGCCAGAATCGGGTGTAACTTGACACAACTAACTTCAGAGATAACAAAATGGTTATAGAACTTGGGGAGCTCATCATAACGAACATCAACTTACTTTCTTGTCATCCCCACCGTAAGGATTACCTTGTGCTTCTAGGGACAAGCCATATCTATCTCCATTAAATCTGTTCATAGCACTAGAGTCAAGGTGAATAGTCTAACCAATATTGCGCCCAGTCCAAAGACGATGTCCTCTTCGGCATGCTCAAAGCACAATCCAAACTTTAGCTAGAGTCATGTCGGATCAAAGCCTGTCACCCATCAGAGGCAGAGGTACCTTGTATTGAGTGGGGTCAATCGATCTCACTTAATTTTTAATTTTTTTTATAATTTAATATATATTCTAGTGTATGTACCTACTAAAGTAGAAAAATTGATCCCACTAAAATGTCAATCAACTTATAAATTAAAATTAAATATTTTATATGTTGTCCCCACTGCAAAAAAATTCAAGCTCCGTCCCTGCTTGCAAGTTCAAGTAGTCTTGCTTGAGCTTTCACGAAGACTATACCCAGGCTAAAGCACGATTATCCTCACTACAAAAATTGAATCCAAAGAATCTCTTACCTAGCGCATGATCTTCAATGCAGAGATCTGCCAAGCTTGTAAGACAATCGTCCGGAAATCAGAGGTTGAGCAAGGCTTCGAGCCTTTTGGCATGATGAGACGGTCAATGAGTGTTGTATGACAAAAATCCATGCATCATTCCACACGTTCATTGATGCAATATATATCGGGTTTAAAATAACATGCAAGAGAACACGATCGCTCAAGTAATATAAAGATAAGTAAGATCGTCTCCACAGGGACAGATGGATCAATTCTCTAATTACCAGATTATGAATTCTCAACTTTAATCTAAGTAGTTCAATTCAAATGATTGGGTTGTGATTAATTACTACGAATCACAGAACAAATCTCGGGTTGTCAATCCTAAATTCGCACAACGATATCTAAGCAAACAAACGAAATAGAACAGAACAAGCGGATGCAATCTATGCTATGAACTAAGGTTGTCAATCTCAATTCTCACACACGAAACGAATCAATCAAACAATGAATAATCAAGCAGATGAATGAAAAGACAAATCTTGATTACGAAGTATGAAAATACCACGTTGATTAAAGATCCAAGTTATTGATTACATTCCTTGAAGTAAAGCGGAAGTAATAAAACTTAAAAGCTATGACTCTTGCGTGAAAACTAGCCAAGAATACCCTACAATTTAGGTTTTAAGAACCTTATATAGTTCTCAAGTAAAACCCTAAAAAGGAAGAGTTCTAGCTCAAATAAACAGGTGGAATAATCTTTCCTCGGTCCACCCAGTGCTCGCTGGATTTTCCCAGCAGGGTGCTGGATTTGGTTCGGGTGAAATCTAGCGGGATGCTGAATTTCCTAGTGGGGAGCTGGATTTGGTTCGGGTGAAATCCAGCAGGACGCTGGATTTTCCAGCGGGGTGCTGGGTTTCAATCTGGTCCTTCACAGTGTACGCTGGATTTTGTCAGTGAGGCGCTGGATTTTAGCATCCGTCTTCAATGCACCTTTGACACTTCATTTATTCAATCCGCAAATGCACCACTTCTCGCCCCTTTTTCAATCCTCAACGGACACCTACAAAATAACCAAATTTCGACAGATCTTTCGCTCCTAAATATAAACACAAAATGCATTAAACCTACTTCGACATACGACAAAATAAAATCAAAACACGAACAAATTACGCACAAAACATAGGTAGATGTGTGTCCATTTACATGCACATCACAACTCCATTCTTAAGTTCTTGCTTGTCCTCAAGCAAGTTTCATCAGAACTACCGTCTTCACGGCTCCTCCTTACTTGGAATAAATCACAACATGCCTCATCTTATCGCTAATCATTCATCTCACTCAAGTGCCAAGAACAATGATCATGTAAACACAACACCCTTAGCTGTTTAACCTGACTTTTGCACTATACAGTCATACATGAGAACTGACCACTTAGTGGGTAGGATTATTTTATGCTCACTTATATTGAATAGTCAACTACCTATCACTCGCGAACATGCCCGGAGTCTAAGAATATTATATTTCGCACTTGACACTCTCTCAAGCAATGCAGGACTCATAATTAAGAGGGACTTTGTATATGGCTGTAACGTGGCTTAGGGTAAGGGGAGGATAAATTATTGGGTAATGGCTCGACCACCCAATCCGAGGGTTACACATAAAATCTAACTCTTGGCTATACTAAGCAACTCACCCTATACGATTAAGCACTCAACCCAATGTTCCCACATCCTAGAGGCATTCACTCGGGACAAGTCACCTACTTTTTGGTGTGCTTTTTGATTCAAGTTATGGACGTGCTTTTCTTTTCACTTTTCACATTTTCACAAGGAACCTTTTCCATTATTCTTCATTGTTCATTTTTCTTCTTTTTTCTCTTTTCCTTTGTGAACTTTTCTTTTCTTTCCCAACTTCATGCACATTTGACAGCAACTTATCCCAATTTTTGACTGATGGCCTCAATTCTACCCTTTTCAAACCCAATTGATAATCAATACCCCCAGCTATACTACTTGATGCACCCTTACAAAAATATCCCATAATCGATATCCTACTCCCTCGAACTGGATAGTTAAGGGTAGGTGGGGTTGAATATTAGCTCATATGGTGGTGTGCAAATTGTACTCAATAAACAAGTTTAGGCTCAATGGGGTTATGCAACAGATAAGATTTGGTTTTTTTGGCTCTAAAGCTCTAGGTTCAATATCAAAATGGCCCCCGATATAACTCACCCCGCACTACGAAATCATGCCAAGTGCTAGTATATTACTCTTATCATCCAACGCATGCAAGTACCTCATGAAAAAAAATTAGAGACGGTCGTCTCATCCTTCGACACAAATTCCTCACAAGGCCGCTCATTGATGACTGTGAAAACACTCATCTTTTGTATGTATTTTTAGAGTCTTTTTGCCTTTGTTTCTTTTATTAGTGTTGGAAATGCATTAGTGTGAATATCGTGCATTGTCCATTTTCGTAATATCTTTTGAGTTTTATTGTGTTTTCCTTGATTTCGTAGGTTTGGAGTGCTAAATGGAGGTTTCGGATGTGCCATGCTTCATCAAATGCAATCGGGCCTGCCGGGAAGGAAGGACAAACAACTATGAGCCATGGGCTTTTGATGGGGATTGACTTCGGGTGACTAAAACAGCGATAACTTTTGCATACAGTGTCCAATGGAGGCAAGTGAGGTGGCGTTGGAAAGATGACATCCAAGGATATAACTTCATCTCTAAGGGTCGTTGTCCATTTTGGAGTCTAAGAGGGTCAAAAACCATGTTCAAAGTCGGAGTCCGAATCTGACGATTTTCTACCTGAGTGGGCCGAACTTGGAGGCAAAATTTGGGCCCAAGATGTGTGCCTCGGCCCAAAATTCTGTGGCTGCCACTTAAGAAGGCTTGAGACAAGTTAGATATTTGTAAGAGTTAGGATTGGTATCAAGTAGTTAAGTAGATTAAAAATCACTTAACTTTGAATTCCACTCATCTTTGATAATTGTAAAAACTTGAAGATTTGCTTGAGAGCTTTTAAAGAAAGACCAACTTGAAGAACACTTCTTGAGTTTTCTCTCTTCTTAACTCTTTCATTATTTTCATGCTTATTTTACTTATGTTAAATAAAATGTTTAGTTTGTTAATAGCTATGTGTGAGTAGTTATTTTGTGAGATTGGTGCTTATATGATTTCTAAGTAGCTAATGATCTAGAGGGGGAGATTTAATGCTTATTATTGTGTTCTAATCAATAACCTTAATGCTTGGTTTTGCTTGATCACCATAATCAAGATTATGTTTGATTTAAATGTCCGAGAGGAATTGAGATTGAATGATTGATTGATTAGATGATTAATGATCTTTTGATGAGAGATCTCATGAGAAATTAGTTATCCAAAGGGTTATGCATATAATTGGTAATTGATATGACAAAATGATTTTTTTGGAGGCAAGAGCACATCTAATTCATTAAAATCGTGTTAAGAATCAATTTAGACAATTTATTGCGAGAGCATGAATTTGTTGCCTTAGAAAAATTTGGATCACAATTGAACTTTAAAACCCCCTTGTATCATTATGTTATTTGGATTGTTATAAGTACCAAGCCCACTTTGCTTAATTTGTTAGAATCGTTATAATTCGTAATCGTGACTTGTGCTTTTGATTGAAGTACTTAAATCGTGACATGTGCTTTTGATTGAAGTGTTATATTATGTTTTGGAAATTGTTAGTGTCTTTTGTAGTTAGGTGTCAATTAGTTACACTTAGAGTTAAGAATCATCATCACCAATATCCAAGCCATAGTCCTAAACTAGTAGTCAAGTCGAGTTAGTGGCCTATACCCAAGTCCTTATGAGATGACATTCCCATACTTATCTTTATTGCAAGGAAGGAGACACGCAGAAAACCTTCTCGTCAATTGGCACCGTTGCCGGGGATTTGAGGAATAGACGTTGAGTTTAGCTTGAAAATTTGGATTAGGACATTATTTTTCTTTAGTTACATTACATTGCTTGGGTACAACGAGTGTTTGCATGCCCTTAACTCGATCCACTACCACTCCTCCTTTGTTTCTTGACGCAGACATAGCTAGGATAAAGAGGTTGTTACGATGAGAAAGAAGAGCTAAGAAAAGGATGGAGAATCTGGCTCAATAAAGGGATGAGGCACCAAGAGGTAACTTAGAGGATGGAGCTCCACGACGATCTTTGATGGATTATTATAAGCCTACTTCCAAAGGGGCAAGATCGGGAGTTCAAAACCCACCAATACAAGCCAATAATTTTGAGATTAAGCCGGCTGTGATTCAAATGCTCCAAAACTCGGTCCAACTCTATGGTTTGCCAAGTGAGGATCCAAATGAACATATTTCGGAGTTCTTGGAATTAGCCGATACCTTCAAGTATAATGGATTTTCCAAGGATGCTAAGAAGCTAAGGTTATTTCCATTTACTTTGAGGAACAAGGCAAAGTTGTGGTATAAGCAGTTGGTAAAGACACTAATTGCTACTTGGGATGAGTTAGCGGATGCATTCCTAGAGAAGTATTTCCCTTTCTCAAAGACTAAGCAACTTGTTAAGGAGATTAATAACTTTTAACAATTCGAGAATGAGTCTTTGAGTGAAGCTTAGGATCGGTTCAAGAAGTTGCAAATGAGTTGTCCACACCATTGTTTATCAGAGGAGTCTTTACTCCAAACCTTTTACTATGGTCTTGAACCAACTACAATGGGGACGGTGGATTCAGCTTCTAATAGAAACTTCTTGAGGAAGGACAAGGATGAAGCCTACTATGTCCTTGAAGAATTTTCAATTATAAATCGTTTAAGGCAAAAGGATAGAGGAAAGCAACTGGTTAGAGATCAAAAAGGAATAATCAAACTTGGTTATGATGATAGTGTACAAGCTCAATTATCATTGTTGACAAAGAGAATGAATGAAATGAGCACAAGTAAAGTCAACACAGTTGAAACGTCAACAACTTGTAAGATTTGTGGCAATGATGGCCATGAGATGGATCAATGTGCAATGATGAATCCACCGATGGAGCAAGCACATTATGTTAGTGGCCAAGGCCAAAGAGCAAATAGGATGGGAAATAACCCATATTCTTCCACCTATAATCTCAGATGGAGGAATCATCCCAACTTTTTGTGGAAAGGAGGAAATACTGCGGATAATATAGAACTTGTTCCTAATAAAGGACTTCCCCTACGTGTACCGCAAGGAGTACCGCCTGGTTTTCAACCATATGCTTACTTGACAGATCGAATGGGAGCTATGGAAGAGAAGTTTGAGAAAATGGATAAGTTTATGCAAGAAGTGGGTAGAGTTGTTAGCCAACAAGGACAGATCTTAAATGCTATAAATCAGCAAGGATCAAGGAAAAACAACTTGGAACAAATTCTTAAGGGACAAGCTACTGCTATGCATAACAGGAAATGCAACTTGGAGAAATAGCAAAAGCAAGTTCCTACCGACAATCTGGTTCTCTTCCTAGTTCAACAGAAATGAATCCTCGTGGAAATGTGAATGCAATTTCCTTGAGAAGTGGAAAGGATTTAGCTTCTCAAGAAGTGAATGAGAAGGCTAAGGAGAGTGAAGTGGTGACTCTTGACAAAGATAAGGAAGAAAAAGAAGTGTCAAGAGTGAAGGTTCCGCATGAAGAAGTAGTTGCGGAAGAAGAAGTGTATGTGTCACCACCACCATATGTTCCTCCTCTACCCTATCCTCAAAGGGTTAAGAGGAAGAATGGGATGGACGATAAGTTTCTTCGATTTATGTCAAAGATGAAGAACGTCCTAATCAGTGTCACTTTCTTAGAGATGCTTGATCAAGTTCCGCACTACACCAAGTTTTTGAAGGAACTCATCACAAAAAAGCGAAAGTGGGACAATGGAGAGACGGTTATACTCACTGCTCAGTGTAGCTCTCTCATCTCAAAGGATCTCTCAACGAAGTTGCAAGATCCGGGGAGTTTTACAATCCCTTGCTTTATCAGTGTTATTGAGTTTCCTAAGTGCCTATGTGATTTGGGGGCAAGCATTAATTTGATGCCTCTTTCTACTTTCAAGAAACTAGATTTGTACGAGGTGAAGAATACATCGATGCTTCTCCAATTGGCTGACCAAACCATTAAGAAGCCATTTGGTGTTGTTGAGGATGTCCTCGTGAAGATTGATAAATTCATCTTTCCGGTGGACTTTGTGGTGCTAGATTTTGTAGAGTATAAGAGTTGTCCTCTAATTCTTGGAAGACCTTTCCTCAACACCGTGCGTGCTTTGGTAGATGTTCACGATGGTAAATTGATACTTCGGGCAAGGGAGGAGAAAGTAGAATTCACGATGACCAAGATCATGCGCCATCCTTTGGATGAAGGCACGTGCATGAAGATAGATGTTTTGGATGAGTGTGTCCGTGAAGTAGAGAAGGAGATCCTCTCAAGCATTGAGGATGTGTATGATGATGTAATTCCCAAGGAAGAAGAGGGGAATTTAGAAGAGTTTGAGGAGGAAGTTGATAACAAAGTCATCATGCGAGAGATGGAACTTAATTTGAAATATCGGACTCCATCTTCTATAATCAAGGCTCCTCTTTTGGAGTTAAAAGAGTTACCCTCTCATTTGAGGTATGCTTTCTTGAAAGAAAAAAGGAGATTACCGATTATCATTTCTAACAAACTCTCGAAGGAGGAAGAGGATAAGGTGCTTAAGATCGTGAACAAGCGGATTAATACCATGGCTTGGCAAATATCCGATATCAAAGGGATTAGTCCTAAGATAGTTATGCATCATATCCACATGGAAGAAGGAGCAAAGCCGAGGGTGGACCGGCAAAGGAGGTTGAACCCAAACATGAAAGAAGTGGTGAAGAAGGAGGTGATTAGGCTCCTTGAGGCAGGAATCATTTATCCGATATCGGATAGTGAATGGGTGAGCCAAATACATTGTGTCCCAAAGAAAGGGGGGATGACAGTTGTGATTAACAAAGAGGGTGAGCTCATTTCCACGAGAACAGTGACTGGATGACGAGTGTGTGTTGACTATCGGAAATTGAACGATGCAACATGCAAGGATCATTTTCCTCTCCCAATGATAGTGTCAAAAATACTCATTATTCGTGTACATTTTAGTATATGTTTAGTGTTGTAATTAATTGTTTTAGAGTGTTTTCTTTGTCTATGTCTCGTATTTGTGCATTTTGTTCTTTTGTCGTGTTTGTTTGTTTTTCTTATGTTTTCTTTTTTTTAGGAGCTTTACGGACAATAATCTAAGGAGGCATGACCAAGACCTCGAGGATGCAAGCAAAACGGACTCGACAAAGCAAAATGGTAAAAATAAAGGTTGAAACCGTAGCTATCCGTGGAGGGCGCCAGACCTGACCTCTTCCGACTTAAAAAAGCATAACTTCCTGATACAAAGTCAGATTGAGGCGCCGTCAGCGGCATTGGAAAGAAGACATCCGTAGTTACAATTTAGCGGAAGGGCGTCTTCCAATTCGGCATTTAAGAGGGCCAAACGCTTGATCCATTGTCATGGGCCAATTCTATCAAAGTGGGCCAAATTTGAGGGCTTGTTTTGGGCCCAAATTGGCCTTCCGAAATCCGTGGCTGCCACCATTTGAGAGGAGAAAGATGACATAATTAGGCCATGGCATCCATCCAAACTTAATGGCAAACATCTTGATATTTTGGCCAACAACTAACTTAACTCTTGTGTGGAAAAATGAGGAAAGTTGGAGACAAGGTTAAGTTAGTTGTTAGGATTTTTATTTTAC
>SOPF01026912.1:32072-69264 GCA_012979155.1 Hypericum perforatum
AAAGAGAAGGAAGGAGGAGAAAAGCTAAGGCAAAAACCAAGCTTAGGTTTGGACTTGTAAACTCTCCAAACTCTTTTACTTCTTTACTTCTTTCTTGCTTGGTTTATGTAATATATATGATGTTGTTTATGTTTATGTTTATGTAAATATGTGTGAGTAGTTAATTTTGGTGGTGTGATGCCTTGAAACCTTAAGTTTTCTAATGGTTTAAAATGAGTAAAGATGATAAGGTTCATGTACTTGTTAAAGGACTTAATGCTTGGTCTAATTTGGCCACCTAGAACCAAAGTTAATAATCGAGTCTTGAGAGCGAAAGGAAATAAACTCGATCAAAATATTAACTTGTTGATCCGTTGCCTTGTGAGATGTGAACTCCTCCTTGGTGATGGATTATCCAAAAGGGTGATGTTTATAGTTGTTGTTTAGTTAGGATTAAGTGATTCGTGGGGGCGAAAGCACATCGAGTTCACTTAATCCTAGGTAAATATCAATTTAGACTAATCTAGCATGAAAGTGTAGATTAGTTGCCTTGAAACACCCGGATCATGACACGAACTTAAAAACCCAACGAACCGGTTAGTTTGCTTAAGTGATTTTTTGGTATCATATCCACTTTTGTGTAATTTGCTTGTCATTATCTTGTGTTTGTGTATGTTGTTGTTAGTTTGCATGATTTAGTTCTTTAGACTTGTGTTGTTATTTTGTGCCTACTTGTGTGTCAAGTTACCAAACCATTAAATGCAAACCAAAGTTCCTAAAACATAGTAAGTAAGCCGAGTAAGGCGTTCGCTTAATCCTCATGGGATCGACAACCCTACTTCATAAAACCATATTGTGACGGTGGTTGAAGGTGTTTCACGACGCTGAAGACCACTACTAATCAATTGGCGCCATTGCTGGGGATTGAGTTTCGAAGCTAAACCTTAGCTTACAAACTTGAGTTAGGAACTTTTGTCAACTAAAAAATTTTCTTGCAACTTGTCGGAATGTTTTTTTAGCTACTACCACTCGCGGATTTTAAAGTTTTGGCCATCTTAGACTCCGAATTGGAAATAAACATGGTGTGATAAAATTATGCATTTGGAAGTCTTCTTTCATTTGCCGTTGATTTCACCCAAACTGGATTTCACCCAAATTGGAAGTCTTCTTTCATTTGTCACAAAGGTCAAATCTGACGAGTCTTGCGAAAAACTTGCACGAAAATTCTTGCCAAGAAATTTTAGGTTCGCATTTTATTTTTCCGAGGGTCAAAACGTCTGAATTTGTAAAAGCAATCCATGATAACTTTGTGGATGAGGAAGTCTTCTTTCCAACGCCATTGAGTTTGCATTTTTGGAGTTCGGATGAAAAGTTAACGCATTTTGAACACACAAAGGTCATTTTTGACAATTCTTGCCAAACACTTGCTCGGAAAATTTTGGCCAGCTCACATTTTATTTTTCTAGAGGTCTTTAAGTCCAAATTTTTTAAAACAAGTCAAGGTGAAGTTGTAGTTTAGGAAGTCTTCTTTCCATAGCCACTGACTTCATAAAAAAAGGAGTTCGGACGAAAAAGATATCGTATTTTGAAGTTGTACGAGCAAAATACAATTTTTAGACGAGTCTTGCCAAAATGTAGAATATGATTAACCTCGTATTTTCACTATTCGAATAGTGAAAATCCAATCTAGGAAAATTTCCTTAGTCAAAGTTGTAGCATTGGAAGTCTTCTTTCATTTGCCGCTAACCTTGACTAAATAGGAGATCGGACAAAAAAGTTATAAATTTTCTAAGTCGTATGCCCAAAACGCGCTCAACCACCAACTTCTCTTTGGAAAGTGAAGTGGACGTAGTACACTTGGAAAGGACATTGCGACAAGAAAAACTTCGACGAGAGAGGCTAAGTAAAGAAAGACTACAACAAGAAAGGATGAATTCCTTTGGTTACCATTGGTACAATGGAATTCAAAGATCGTTATTTGACGAAGGAGTTGAGGATACACGTGAACTGGTGGAAGCAAATCAAAGAAAACTTAATCTCACTCAAGCTCAGCTTTGGACTTGTGAATGGTGTGGCTGTGAGGGACATGAGAAAAGTCAATATGCAGAATACTGGTTCCCCACCCACCATGGAGCACCCTCAGATTATGAGAAATTTGAGTATTACGGTGAGGGGCAACATGAAACCATTTGCCCTCCAATGTGGAGCAGAAATCCTTATTCCTCATGGTGCAAAGAAGAAGTTCAACCTCTAAGGTCCGATACCCTAGAAGATAGATTAGACTCAATGGAAGCAAGAATGGATAAGATATTTGAAAATGGTGAGGATATACTCAATAAATTTGAGAAATTGTGTACGCCAAGTCAAATTTTTGAGAGGGCACAAGCTCACTCAGATGATATTTGCAGTAGTGCACATACAAAACATGCCATCTTGATTAAACCATTCAAGCTAATCAATCATTTAGGGGAAAACAATAAAGTGCAAGTGGAGGATGACGATAAGCAAATGGACTCGAAAGTTGAGGAACCTTCATACGTTCCTCAACAATCATACATCTATCCAACGTCATTCTTAGAAGATTTATATAGTATAGAGAACAATGGGCATTTATAAGATTTTGAAATAGAGGATTGGTACCAGGAAACCACGACGAGCTTGTTTATTCATGCCAACGCACTTCTAAAAGAGGATAAAAAATGAGGAAAAGGAGGAAGAGAAAGAAGAGATGGGGATTGAAGAGAGCACTAAAAAAGAAGCTGACGAGCCTAATACTAGTGCTAATTTCTTTGAGGATAAATCTTGCTCAACCATAGATTTGGCGAATATTAAAGATTTGGAGGAAAAAGAGGAAGCCATATCTAAGGAAGAGTCTAGTGTTATCCACCACAATATTTCACCTCGACTTCAAGATGCAAAAAGGTTTGCTAAACCTTTACTATTAGAGATGGTAAGTGATGGAAAAACACTCAACCATAATGCTGAACAACCTCCCACTTTTGGTTGGGATTGGTTAAACTTGGGTGAGATTTTGAAATCTCTCAATCCTATGATTAATATCAATGCCATTGACTTGTTGGTTGATTGGCAAATGTCTGCATTTTTGCGATTGATGAGGGATAAGAAGTTACTATTATATGATTGTTGTGTTCAACAATTTGTATAGATGGTGAAAAGTTTGAACACGAAGGTGACTATAGCAAATTGCAATAACCCACAAAATGAGCGTACCATGTTACTATGAGGTGACCCCATTAAGCTTAGAGCTGAAAAGGTCGCCATAAGAGGTAGTTCATTATGGTATGCCGTTAGTGAGTTGTGTGATTTGCAAAAGTCAAAAATTGCATCTATGACCCATCAGAATGGGGCGTGCTTCTGGTTTTCAAGCTTTCCAGGAATACAGCGTAAATAAAAGCCAAAAAATTAGCATATATTGTATTATAAAGTGTGTTATTTTGTTTGCATTTTATTTGTGTGTGTTTGTTTAGATTTAATATCTTTTATTTATAAGTCTAGCATGTCAGGGCACACTCTATCCACATATGATGTTGACCATGGCAAGACAGCAAGTCAAGCTCGAAGAACACAGGCGTATAATAATCTGCAGCAAGCACACAACGAATTGACCAGGGAGCTCCTTTTTCCTTTGTTTTTATTTTTATTTCCTTTATTGTCATTTCGTATTTTTGTGATATATGTTGTTTGTTCATATTTGTTTTGTTGTTTGCTTTAATTGAGAAAAGTTTATTCGTATCTTTGGTGATCCGGTACGGAAGTGTTCTGATTTGAGCTCTGCAGGGTTTTATCTCCTTGCTGCTTCTTAACGTACTAGATCATCGAGTTAAACTTGTCTCAATTTTGTTTTCTTTTTGTAATTAGGTGTTTATTAGTATTTTAGACACTTTGAGGACAATGTGTCTTTCAAGTGTGGGGGAGGGTTCCTTTCAGGAATTTTCCTTTTGTGTTTAGTATGTTTATATATGTGTGTGTCTAGGTTTAGACTTGGTATAATTTTTTCAAAAATTTGACCCCCTTAAATAATTTTCAACTTTTGTTAGAAGATTGTCACCTTATTAGTTAGGAATTTAACTCGAGCACAAAGCTTAGAAATATGAAGAAACCTCACACTTAGTTGTTTAGACTACTAGTTTTGTTATTTAGACTAGACTAGAATGATAATGTGCAAACCTTGTGAGGTACTTTGAGCCGAAGGAGGAGACATCCGTCTCCAAATCTTTACATGAGGTGTATACTAAGTCAGTTGGTTAGGGTATCCTACTATTACTTGTCGTAATCTTAGTTGTATGGAAGTTAGTGGGATGACGGGAGCATTTCTTTGACATTGAGCCTAGAGCTTTAGAGACAAAATCCTATAATTTCCAATTGCTTTAAACTAATTTGAGCCTAGCCTTTTCTTTATGATAGACTAGGTAACCAACTTTTAGCCTAAATTACCGTTCTTCCTTACCTTTGACCATCATATCCGAGGATATTAGGATGAATTGTATGGGTTTAGTTGGTAGCTTCATGGATACGTTTTAAGTTATGGAAATTTTAGAAAATTGAGTGGCCAAGTGTAGAAGCCGAGTTTATGCCTAAGACATGCTAAGTTTGTAAAATTTAGTTATTTAAAGTTTGTGGATAAGTGTGTAAAAAAAATATATATGAAAAATAAAAAAAAAAGAGAAAAACAAAAAAAAAATACAAAAAAGAAAGTGTGGAATAAAGCATGAATTCTTGGCATAACCTCGAGCTTCACAGTCATAGAATATTAGGAAAATGGGTGAGAGCTTATTTATTTTAAGTGAGGGTGTCTAGAATAGATGAGAGACTAGTTGTTGTTGTAACACGTCCTCAGATTGGGTGGTTTAACCACTATCCAAAATTTTACCTCACCTTTACCTAAGCCCCATTATAACCTGATATAAAGACCTGATCATTAACAATTGTACGACTTTTAGACATTGTTGAGTAGAACGTAGGATGCTCGAAAGATATTGGCTAAGTATGCGAGTGATAGGAAGTTGACCCCACTTATTAAATGAGTGAGATAAATTTCTAATCATTGAGAGATTAACGTTCTAGTAACTTTTACATAGTGTTAATATTAGTTTAAATAATTAAGTGTTAGAGGTTTTTATCGATTCGTTTGTTTTGTGATTAAGTTAATGAACTAGCTATGTAGGGATAGTCTTTTGACATAAGCTGATGTTTTTGAGGGGAGTCAAGTAACGAATTTTTATGCCAAGTCTTTGCCTTTTTGTGTGTTTTTCTTTTATCATGAATTTTGTTTGTTTGTTTTTATTTTGTCTATGTCCGCATTTGAGTTTTGCTTGGGGACAAGCAAAGATTCAAGTGTGGAGGTGCGATAGTGTAAAAAACACTCATTATTCGTGTACATTTTAGTATATGTTTAGTGTTGTAATTAATTGTTTTAGTGTGTTTTCTTTGTCTATGTCTCGTATTTGTGCATTTTGTTCTTTTGTCATGTTTGTTCATTTTTCTTATGTTTTCTTGTTTTTTAGGAGCTTTACGGACAATAATCTAAGGAGGCATGACCAAGACCTCAAGGATGCAAGCACAACGGACTCGTCAAGGCAAAATGGCAAAAATAAAGGTTGAAGCCGTAGTTACCCATGGAGGGCGCCAGACCTGACCTCTTTCGACTTAAAAAAGCATAACTTCCTCATACGAAGTCGTGTTGAGGCACCGTCAGCGAAATTGGAAAGAAGACATTCATAACTACAATGTTTCCAAAGGGCGTCTTCCAATTCGGCATTTAAGAGGCCCAAACGCTTTATCCAAATTCATGGGTCAATTCTGTCAAAGTGGGCCAAATTTGAAGGATTGTTTTGGGCCCAAGTTGGCCTTCTTGGCCCAAATCCGTGGCTGCCACCATTTGAAAGGAGAAAGATGACATAATTAGGCCATGGCATCCATCCAAACTTAATGGCAAACATCTTGATATTTTGGCCAACAACTAACTTAACTCTTGTGTGGAAAAATGAAGAAAGTTGGAGACAAGGTTAAGTTAGTTGTTAGGATTTTTATTTTACTTGAGTATTATATTTTCTTTACTAAAAGTTTGTATTAAGTTAAGTATTAGGAAGAGAGGAAGTCATTCCATGACTTGAAGGAGAAAAAAATGTGAGTGAGAGGAAGAGAGGGAGAGAGCAATGAAGAGGAAGAGAAGAAAGAAAGAGAAGGAAGGAGGAGAAAAGCTAAGGCAAAAACCAAGCTTAGGCTTGGACTTGTAAACTCTCCTAACTCTTTTACTTCTTTACTTCTTTCTTGCTTGATTTATGTAATATATATGATGTTGTTTATGTTTATGTTTATGTAAATATGTGTGAGTAGTTAATTTTAGTGGTGTGATGCCTTGAAACCTTAAGTTTTCTAATGGTTTAAAATGAGTAAAAATGATAAGGTTCATGTACTTGTTAAAAGACTTAATGCTTGGTCTAATTTGGCCACCTAGAACTTAATAATCGAGTCTTGAGACCGAAAGGAAATAGACTCGATTGAAATATTAACTTGTTGATCCGTTGCCTTGTGAGATGTGGACTCCTCCTTGGTGATGGATTATCCAAAAGGGTGATGTTTATAGTTGTTGTTCAGTTAGGATTAAGTGATCTGTGGGGGGCGAAAGCACATCGAGTCCACTTAATCTTAGGTAAATATCAATTTAGACTAATCTAGCACAAAGTGTAGATTAGTTGCCTTGAAACACCTGGATCGTGACACGAACTTAAAAACCCAACGAACCAGTTAGTTTGCTTAAGTGATTTTTGGTATCATATCCATTTTTGTGTAATTTGCTTATCATTATCTTGTGTTTGTGTATGTTGTTGTTAGTTTGCATGATTTAGTTCTTTAGACTTATGTTGTTATTTTGTGCCTACTTATGTGTCAAGTTACCAAACCATTAAATCCAAACCAAAGTTCCTAAAACATAGTAAGTAAGCTGAGTAAGGCGTTCGCTTAATCCTCGTGGGATCGACAACCCTACTTCATAAAACTATATTGCGATGGTGGTTGAAGGTATTTCATGACACTGAAGACCACTACTAATCACCCATTCATTGATCAGATGTTGGAGAGAATTGTTAGATATTCCCATTATTGTTTCCTTGATGGATATTTCGGTTATAACCAAATTGCAATTTACCCAAGGGATCAAGAGAAGACTTCCTTCACTTGTCCTTTTGGTATTTTTGCATATCGACGAATGCCGTTTGGACTTTGTTGTGCTCCAGCGACATTCCAACGATGCATGGAAGTAATATTCTGGGGAATGAATGAAAGGATTATGGAGATCTTTATGGACAATTTCTCGGTGTTTGGAGATTTGTTTGATAATTGCTTGGAAAATCTGGATAGAGTTATAGAGAGATGTGAAGAAAAGAAACTTGTTCTCAATTAGGAGAAATGTCATTTCATGGTAGATGAGGGCATTGTTCTTGGACATAAGATATCCAAAGTTGGTATGGAAGTTGATAGAGCAAAGACGAAAGCCATAGAGAAGATGGCCGCACCAATTTCAGTTAGAGGAATGAGAGCTTTTCTTAGACATACGGGATTTTACTGACGATTTATCAATGATTTTTCTCTTATAGCAAAGCCGCTTACTAACTTGCTAGTAAAGGAAGTACCTTTCAACTTTGATGAGCCTTATCTTAAGGTATTTGCTTTATTGAAAAAAGCTCTTGTCACAGCTCTGGTGATTTCATCTTCGAATTGTAATTTACCATTTGAGTTGATGTGTGACGCAAGTGACATTGCTTTAGGATGTGTACTTCCGTTGTGATTTACTATGCTAGCAGGGTGTTGGCAGGTGCCCAACTCAATTACATGACAACTGAGAAGGAGTTGTTAGCGGTTGTCTATGCTTGTGACAAATTTCATCCATACTTGCTTGGATCGAAGGTGATCATTTACACTGACCATGCTGCCTTGAAGTATTTGTTCTCTAAACAAGATGCTAAGCCTAGGCTTATGCGATGGATTTTATTACTACCAGAATTTGACTTGTCCATCAAGGATAAGAAAGGATCAGAGAATGTAGTAGCAGATCATCTATCTCGCATTAAGAAGAGTGATGGAATAGAGACACATGGACGAATTCAAGAAGAGTTTTCGGATGAAACTTCGATGTCATTGAACAAGATGGATGTTCCTTGGTTTGCTGACATTGCCAATTACTTGGTAGGAGGAATTATTCCAAATGATTTGAGCTATCCTCAATGGAAAAAACATTAATGGAATGCTCATTTCTACATTTGGGATGATCCTTATCTATTCAAGCAGTGCAATAATGGAGTGCTTAGATGGTGTATTGCCGATGATGAAGTAGGAAATGTTTTAGCACAATGTCATAACACCCCATATTTAGGTCACTATAGAGCGATGAGAACAGCATCGAGAGTCTTTGAATGTGGGTTTTATTGGCCCAATATTTTTAGAGATGCTTAGACATTTGTTGCTCAATGTGATCGATGTCAAAGAACTGGGAATATTTCCAAGAGGGATGAGATGTCATAATCTGGAATCCTTGAAGTTAAACTTTTTGATGTTTGGGATTTAGATTTCATGGGACCATTTCCAACCTCCTATGGAAACAAGTACATTTTGGTAGGCATTGATTATGTGTCTAAGTGGGTTGAGGCTTGGGCTTCACCGACGAATGATGCTAAGGTAGTGATTCGCTTTATCAAAAAGCTCTTTTCGAGGTTTGGCGTACCAAGGGCAATCATTAGTGATGGAGGTTCGCATTTTTGCAACTAACCATTTGAAGTTTTATTGAAACGGTATGGGGTGGCTCACGAAGTTGCTATACCCTATCACCCTCAATCAAGTGGTCAGGTAGAACTCTCAAATCGGGAACTCAAGAAAATTCTTGAGAAGACAGTGGGAGGAGTGAGAAAAGATTGGGCAAACAAACTTGATGATGCCTTGTGGGCGTATAGGATGGCATTTCGAATGCCTATTAGTATGTCGCTATACAAGCTTGTTTACGGAAAGGCATGTCACCTTCCAGTTGAACTTGAACACCATGCGTTTTGGGCAATTAAGACACTTAACTATGATTATAAAAAGGCCAGTAAGAGACATGGCGTTTGAAAGTGCACGCCTCTACAAAGAGAGTTCAAATAAGAGGCATGACATCCATATTGCAAAAAAAAGAGTTTAAAGAGGGACAACAGGTTCTTCTTTATAACTCTCGCTTGAGACTCTTTCTGGGAAAACTCAAGTCTAAGTGGAGCGGTCCATTCAAAGTTGTGAAAGTTTCCCATTTTGAGCACTTGACTTGGAAGGAAGAGATGGCGAATTGTTTAAGGTGAATGGCCAGAGGTGTAAGATTTACCTTGGTGGCAAAGTTGAGCAGCAGTCGGAGGTACAAGCTGTTACTTCCTCCGCAAGCAATTGAGAATTTGAAAGCATGTTAGTGTATATAGTAGATAATTTTTAGTTTTTATAGTTTGTGTCCTCTTTTACCTGCAGAGATTAAAGAACAAGATGTTTTGCATTAAATATTTCTTTTACTTAGAGTCTTACTTGCTCGACAAATCCCAATCGACATTTCCCTAATCATTCTTTGTAAAGCCAAAGAATCTTTAAGATTTGAGCGCAGTGAAATGAATTACTTGAAGCCTTCGAGAGGAACGTCAAAGATGGCTTACTACCGAAGAATAAAAAGATTTGGATTTTGTCCTTGGTGCGGGAAATTAGAGCATGACAGAGAATGTAGCAAGAACACTACAAACTCATAAGATGAGCGTACCATGCTACTCTGCCAAGACCCCATTAAGCTATACACTAAAAAGGTCGCTCGGCGAGGGAGTTCTACATGGTATGCCATTGAGGAGTTTTGTGAATTGCGAATTTTGAAGTTGAAGTTGTGACCCATGAACTTGGGGCGGCTGGTTTTCAAGCTTTCCAGGAACGCACTATATATAAAAGCCAAAAAAATTAGTGTAATTTCAATTTTTAGTTCTTTGTGAAGTTTGTATAGTATGCATGTTCTTATATTGTGTTTGGTTGAAGTTTGTGTGTTTGCATGTTTGTACCTATTGTCTTGATAAATTTTGTGAGTTTCATGGTGTCCACTTGATTTGCTGATTTGGTTTGATTGATGAAATTGTTGAGGAGTGCATGGCTAAGCTTGAGAGAAGAAGCTCAGGGAGGTCCGAAATGGTATGCAATATTTAAAATCTGACCTGGCAGGAGCCAAGATTTCTTGCGGCTGCCAACCATGAGCAAATGGCAATCATAAGAAAATATTAGCGGCAGCCAAGTTTACTCAGAGAAAAACATTGGCGCCCACAAGAAAAAGTTGGCTGCTACCAATATTAAAGATAGCGATCGCAAGAAAACATTAGCGGGCGCCAACTTTACTCAGAGAAAATGCCTAGCGGGCTCCAAAAATGTTGGCGGGCTCCAACTTTCCCAAATCATTCTAAAACCCAAAATTTTCCCCTTTTCCCTCATTTCAAAAACATTCAACTTCAAACTCTTCCTATCCCTCTCACTCCTCTCACTCACAAACACCCTAATCTTCAAACTCTTCTTCTCCATCTCATTCCTCTCCACCGCAAAAACCCACTCCATTCAAACATCTCCCAAAAAACCCAAAATCCCTTACTTCCTCCCTCCTACAATCTCAACCACCGGCATCCATTCCAAGGAATTAAGGTAAAAACCCAATACCCTAATCTTTCTTTTTTCACTAATTTGTAGATTGAATCAATGGCGGACGAAGGAACTTTAAGGACTACCTGAGGCAAGAAAGCAATGAAGCATGTACGTGAAGCTATACCACCATCTCCACCAACGAATCTTCCCAACATTGCCAAGCAATTTGGTGCTCCCTTTGCAATCTACCATGATTGGGAGGGAGAGAGGTATTCTCAATTCTTGAAGATTGATACAATTGCTCATTACGAAGTGAATTGGACTGATATGAAAACTTTAGGGTTAGATGAGAGATTTCGTAGGGCATTGAAACATTTTGGTTGGGAATTCTATGCTGATCATACCATTGCTGCTAGGTTAGAGCTTGTGCGTGAGTTCTATAGTACTCTGACAATAGCTGAGAATCACAAGTCTTTTAGTGCCCATTTATTCAATACTAAATTTACGGTTAAGGAAAACCATTTCAATAGGATTTACCACCTTCAATCTGGGGGTAGTACCTTAGATTTTGAGCCTCGTAGCAAAGCGCATAGAGAATGGGCTGAAATCACGGGGTTTGAATGCTATGAATCTGGTAATGCACCTAGTGTGCTCATTAAGGACCCCATACTTGCCCTATTGCACTGTTTCATGACTATCACCTTTAGCGGGCAATGGGAGGAGAGTAAGGTATTTCAATCTCAGTTGTATGCTATCCATTACTTTAGAGAGCAGAAATCATTTTGGACATTTGGAATGATTTTAGATGTTTTTCAATGTATTGTAGATGCTAAACAACCCGGTCGTTTGTATCTCGGTCATATTATTTCTACTGTGGTAGCTAACCTTTTCCCTACTGAGTATGAAGCCTTTGAAACTGAGAACAAGGTTTATCCATGGGACCTGGACATCCATAAGCTCACCGACTGCAAGCACATTAAGAAGATGAAGCACGGTAGAGAGGAAGTTGTGACGTATAAAGAATGGGAGGAATGCAAAGCTGTCTAGGAACATCTAAGGCAAAAAGGTCCATCAACACAGGTAAATGATGATGACATTTATGAACGTTTAAATGTAATAGATTTGCATGTGCAGGGGTTAGAAGGGGATATTGCTCGAATGGAGGTGGCGCAAACAGAACGATATGCTCAACGACGGGCTCACAAAGAATGGATGCAAGCATGGGCTGCGAGCTTCGATAGGAACTTTCTACCACCTCCGAATTGAGCAGGGAGCACTTCGTTTCATTTTTCTTTCATCTTTGTGTTTCATTTGTCTATGTTCTTGTGTGCTTGTGTTTTTGTGTTATTTCGTTGCTTTTGTGTGTGATATTTATATTTTATATATTTGGTTATTCCTTTGTTTCGTTGTGGAATATTTGTGTTCCTGTGATATTTGTGTTTTTGTATGTGTGTTTTGAGATAAGCTTATTCATATCTTTGGTGATCTGGTATGGAAGTGTTCTGATTTTGAGCTCTTCAGGGTTAGATCTCCTTAATGCTTCTCAACGTATTGGATCATCTAGATAAAACTATGTCAAATTTGCTTTCTTTTTATGTTTAGGTGCTTATTAGTATCTTGTTTGTTCACTTTGAGGACAAAGTATCTTCTAAGTGTGGGGAAGGGTTCCATTGTGGAATCCATTATGTTTAGGTCCTTGTGTAGGTTGTATATGCAAATAAAAGTTTTGGCATGAAATTTTCAAAATTTGACCCCCCTCAAACATTTTTAAGCTTGTTTTAGAAGATTGTCACATTCTTAGTTAAGAATTTAGCTAGAGCTCAATGATTAGGAATTGGTAGATTTCTTAAACTCGGTTGTTTAGGTTAGTGGTCTAGCTATTTAGATTAGACTAGAGGGTTTATGTGTGAACCTTATAAGGAAAATTGAGCCGAAGGAGGGGACACCGGTCTTCAATTATTTATGAGGGGCATTCTTGAGTCTGGGTGATTGAGGCATCCCACTAGTACTTGTTGTCGTCTCGGTTGCATAGGAGCAAAGTATGGGGGGGCAGACTTTTTCATTGACATTGAGCTTTGTACTTCTTAGACAAAATCCCTTATTTTGACATTTGAGCTTAACTTCTTATTAATTATCCTAGCCTAACCAAACTTAGCCTTCATTTCATCATTTCCCTTACCTTTGACTATCGAATTCTTGGACATGTTAGGGATGATGTAAATCGAGTTTAGTTGGTAGGTTGGTATGAATATGGTTTAAATTTTTGGGGCTTTGGTTATTAGAGTGGCTAAAACTGCGAAGCCTAGTGTTATGTGTTTTCATTTGTACTTTTGTGTATATAAATGTATTATAAAAAAATGAAAAAGAAAGAAAAGAAAAAAATTGCAAAAGAAAGAAAAGAAAAGAAAAAAAAGTGAAAGCAAGAGAAAAAGAAAAAAAAGGGTGATGTAAATTTGGCAAGTGTAGTGCTTCGCAGTTATTAGCATTTGGGTGAAATTGGGAAATTTGAGCGAATTGTGCTTGGTGAGAATGTTTAGAATAGACGAGTGACTAGTTTGTGTAAAGCATGTCCTCGAATTGGGTAATTGAGCTACTATATGATACCATCTCCCATATACCTTTGCCCAGTTACTAGCCCTTTTGTTATATTTGGCCCCCGATCATTGCGATTATGTGACCTTGAGATGCAATTTAGTAGGACGTAAGATGCTTCAAAATATACAGGCCAATTATGCAAGAGATAGGTGGTTGACAACTTACAAATTGAGTGAGAAACGTTTCGTATCCTTGTGAGTTTAACCCTATAGTGTCTTTTACGTAGTTTTAACACTTTTCTAAATAATTGAGTAAGAGACATTAACTATTTCTAGTCTTGATATTTTGGTTGATGAACTAGATTGGATTGGTGATCTTGTGATTTGATCTTGGATATTTTGAGGGGAGTTAAGTAGAGAATTTGACATGCCAAGTCTTTTGTTTGCTTGATTGTTTTCTTATCTTTGTTGAGTTTTGTGTTTTGAGTCTTTTGTTTTTGCTTGAGCATTGCTTAAGGACAAGCAATGATTCAAGTGTGGGGGTATGATGAGTGTGGAAACACTCATCTTTTGTATGTATTTTTAGAGTCTTTTTGCCTTTATTTCTTTTGTTAGTGTTGGAAATGCATAGTATTAGTGTGAATATCGTGCATTGTCCATTTTTGTGATGTCTTTTGAGTTTTATTGTGTTTTCCTTAATTTCGTAGGTTTTGGAGTGCTAAATGGAGGTTTTGGATGTGCCATGCTTCATCAAATGCAATCGGGCTTGCCGGGAAGGAAGGACAAACAACTATGGGCCATGAGCTTTTGACGGGGATTGACCTCTAGTGACTAAAACAGCAATAACTTTCGCATACGGTGTCCAATGGAGGCAAGTGAGGTGGCATTGGAAAGAAGACATCCAAGGCTACATTTTCATCTCTTCTTCATCCATTTTAAAGTCTAAGAGGGTCAAAAACCGTATTCAAAGTCGGAGTCCAAATCTAGCAATTTTCTACCCGAGTGGGCCGAACTTGGAGGCAAAATTTGGGCCCAAGATGTGTGCCTCGGCCCAAATTCCGTGGCTGCCATTTGAGGAAGAAATCAGAGACTTGAGAAGGCTTGAGACAAGTTAGATATTTGTAAGAGTTCGGATTGGTATTAAGTAGTTAAGTAGATTAAAAATCACTTTAACTTTGAATTCCACTCATCTTTGATAATTGTAAAAACTTGAATATTTGCTTGAGAGCTTTTGAAGAAAGAAGAACTTGAAGAACACTTCTTGAGTTTTCTCTCCTCTTAACTCTTTCATTAATTTCATGCTTGTTTTACTTATGTTAAATAAAATGTTTAGTTTGTTAATAGCTATATGTGAGTAGTTATTTTGTGGGATTGGTGCTTATATGATTTCTAAGTAGCTAATGATCTAGAGGGGGGAGATTTAATGCTTATTATTGTGTTCTAATCAATAACCTTAATGCTTGGTTTTGCTTGATCACCATAATCATGATTATGTTTGATTTAAATGTCCGAGAGGAATTGAGATTGAATGATTGATTGATTAGATGATTAATGATCTTTTGATGAGAGATTTCATGAGAAATTAGTTATCCAAAGGATTATGCATATAATTGGTAATTGATATGACAAAATGAGTTTTTGGAGGTGAGAGCACATCTAATTCATTAAAATCATGTTAAGAATCAATTTAGACAATTTATTGCGAGAGCATGAATTTGTTGCCTTAGAAAAACTTGGATCACAATTGAACTTTGTAACCCCCTTTATCATTATGTTATTTGGATTGTTATAAGTACCAAGCCCACTTTGCTTAATTTGTTAGAATCGTTATAATTCGTAATCGTGACTTGTGCTTTTGATTGAAGTGTTATAATGTGTTTTGGAAATTTTTAGTGTCTTTTGTAGTTAGGTGTCAATTAGTTACACTTAGAGTTAAGAATCATCATCACCAATATCCAAGCCATAGTCCTAAACTACTAGTCAAGTCGAGTTAGCAGCCTATACCCAAGTCCTTGTGGGATGATATTCCCGTACTTATCTTTATTGCAAGGAAGGAGACACGCAGAAAACCTTCTCGTCACTCATCAAGCTCTCAGGCATGTTCATCTAGTGCGATTGTCGACCTAAATAATCAAGGGTGCTAAGCCTACACAATCGTGCTCTGGACACTCAAGTTCATTTTCTGACTAAGCAATAAGACTCAATGGTCATTCTAGGTTCACAAGTTCAGAGGTAAGTTCATCAATTGCAAAAGACTCAATCACTTCAATCAAAAACACATGCCACATGCAGAATAGACTCGATCACATGCATATGTTAACAGAAGAAAACAACAGAAAACATTCCTACACATCACTCAGCACACACCGTGCAACTCCACACTTAGAGAACACATTGTCCTCAATGTGAGGTGGCACACTATGGAAACAAAGAAAAAGAAACAAGAGCATAAAAACACAACAAAGGGAAAGGAACAAAAACAATTGTTCAAAGTTGAGGAGGCAGTAGAAGTGGCAGCATTTTGAGCTTCTAGTTAAGAAAGGGGGATCGGGGTCTTTTTTTGCTTTTCTTCGAGACCCAGCATATGTTGGATTTGCCCAGCGGCGCTGGGATTCATTGGGACAGCCTCTTCTTCCGCGAATGTGGCTTCATGCTTTCCATTAACCTGCTATCCTGTAAGAACTAAACTAAAACGACACACACATACATTTTTTTTAGGATGACACTTTTTACATTCCCCTATAAATCCACAAACTCAGGGAAACTCGGACGAGCGACGCTAAATATATAATTAATCAAAAACGCACAAAAATAAAAAAATATATATATATAGGAGAATAGAGAGGATAATTAGTTCTAAGTTAACGTTATTAGCTTGACGACATCTCAGTGAATCATCGAGGTCCGGGGTCGTCAAGTTCCACCCATGATCCTTGCAAGGCAACGTGGTTGGCTAGGTGTACCTTCAAGTGCTTCTCGTTTACTTTGGATTCTGCCTTGGCATCAAGATTATGAATGTAGGCTTGTGGCAGCTTTTTAACCTATTCATGACTAAGAGATGTAGACAAAATATTAGGTAGTTCATTATCTCTACTCAAGTAAGCATACCTCAAGTGACTGGGTGGTGGTTTACATTCCAATTCTGGTAGTATGATGGTGCATGGTTTCAATGTAGGTCATTACATATCATCTGGCTTAAATGATTCAGTGGCTTGCACCCATGATATCTGTTCTTTAAATTATGGCCCATCTACCTCCCTTTCGATCTCCCGCAAACCTCTAATTGGCTCTCAAGATGAGCCTCGACACTGTGCTTGGTCACCAACTTGTCAATAATGTCAATCTGGTAGCAGTCACTTCTGTGGTCGTGCACTTGGCTGCCTTAAATACATTAAAAACTACCTCTTCCCCACAGACTTTGAACTGCAGCTCCCCTTTCTTGACATTAATACTTGTTTTTGCAGTGGCTAAAAATAGACGCCCAAGGAGGAGAGAGACATCTTGATCTTCTAGCATCTCCATGACAATAAAATCCACTGAAAAGATTAAGGTATCAACCTTCACAAGTACGTTCTCAACTATCCCTTTTGGTCTAGCAACTGATCGATTTGCAAGCTGAAGCACTACTGAAGTTTCCTTCATGTCCCCCAAACCAAGCTTCTTGAATATTGAGAAAGGCATTAAATTGATGCTATAGCCAAGGTCAATTAGTGCCTTCTTGAATATCTTATCCCCAATAGAGCAAGGAATGGTGAAGCTACCTGGATCATTCATTTTGTGAGGTAATGCTTGGCTTAGAACTGCACTACAATCCCTGGTCAAAGGAATGACCTCAAAGTCATCAATATTCTTCTTCTTCATAAGGAACTCTTTGATCCACTTTTTGTAGGTTGGCATTTGTTCAAAAGCATCAAAGAGTGGAATGTTGATGTGCAAGTTCTTGAACAACTCTAGGAACTTCTTATAGCTAGGGTGAGTTACTTGCTTCTGTAGTCGTTGAGGAAAAGGTGGTAGAGGATATCTTCTTTTCTGTGCTGGCTTGATAGTTTTTACAGTAAATTTGTCTTTCTCTGCTATTGTAGGAATCACCTGGATTTCTTTTTCTTCCTCACTCACTGACTTTCTTGGAGATTTTATAGCTAGACTTGTAGCATTTTTTTCAAATATAGTCCCCTCCTAGTTGTGATTGCCTAGCAATGCTCTTGCTTGGTAAGAGGGACTTCTGTATTGCTTGGAAGTGTACCCAGTTGCCTTGCATTTAACTGAAGTGCTAGCTGACCAATTTGGATTTCCAAGTTTCTGATTGTAGCCTCATGACTGAGAACTTGTTTCCTTAACTCGTCCTCACCCCTACGGTCTTGCTGAGGTGGAAATTATTGAGGAACCTGCTGACTTGCATTGTCTCTCCATAAAAAATTTGGGTGGTTTCTCCAACCCGGATTATACATAGTAAAATATGGATCATTATTTCTATTCGTACTACCCACATAATTCACAGATTCAGCCAATAAAGAACAATTATTTGTTATATGAGGTGGGACATATGAGGCTTGGACTAACTGTGTTTGAGCTGCCACTTGTGCTTTGAGCACAGTGATCTCACTATTGTCCTGTATGCTAGCCACTTTTTTCCTTTCCACCCGATCTCCCCACTCATGATTGTTGGTGGCCATAGCTTCAATGATGCGTAGACCTTCAGTTTCTTCCTTCTCCATCAAATCACCTCTAGCTGCTACATCCAAGCTGATTCGAACTTGTGATTCACACCCATTATAGAATGTTTGGATGAGCATCCACTTCAGAATTTGGTAGTGTGGATAGTCGCAAAGCAGCTTCTTGTAGCGACACCACGCTTCATGAAGAGACTCGCCACCCTGTTGCTTGAACTGCAAAATTTTGTTGCATAGTTGGGTGGTCTTACCTAGCGGATAGTATTTCTTTAGGAATTTGTCTGCAAGCTTGTTCCATGTGGTAAATATGCCTGCAGGAAATGCGTCAAGCCACTCTATAGTATCATCCTTCAAACTATTCTTAAACAATCGCAACTTGAGGGCATTTGCTGAGACCCTATTATACTTGACTATCTCGCAATGGTCTTCGAAGTTCTGGATGTGATTCGCAGGATTTTCTGAAGGATTGCCCCCAAACTGATCTTCACGAACCTGATTAATGAGGCCAGACTTGATCTCAAAATTGTTGGCCTCCACAGCTAGATATTCAATGCTGGGTCGAAGGTCAACCAGCCTAGGGTGCGTCTGCCTTCTCCTATTATTGTTCATGGGAACATTGATTACCCGATTCTGATCTGCCATCTCTTCTTTGTGTTGATCTCTTCTTCTATAGTGAAAAGTTCGTTCAATTTCAGGATCATATTCAAGAAGATGTTGATTGTCAGAATAGGTATGTGGAATACACCTCCTGCACTCTCACTAACTGCAAAACTCAATAAAGAGGATCAAGTATAGTGATGAATAACAAAGGTGTAAGAAACTTAGTCTCAAAATTGAGAAAACTGTATCCAATATTAAAGATAGATTGATTAAATCTGTCCCCGACGATGGTGCCAAAAACTTGATACAATATATATGGGGTCTAAAATAACGTGCAAGAGAACACGATCGCTCAAGTAATATAAAGATAAATAAGATCATCTCCACAGGGACAGATGGATCAATTCTCTAATTACCGGATTATGAATTCTCAACTTTAGTCTAAGTAGTTCAATTTGAATGATTGGGTTATGATTAATTACTACGAATCGCAGAACAAACCTAGGGTTGTCAAGCCTAAATTCGCACAACAATATCTAAGCAAACAAAATGAAACGGAATGGAATAAGCGAATGCAATCTGTGCTACAACTAAGGTTGTCAAGCAGATGAATGAAAAGACAAATCTTGAATTAATCAAACAATGAATAATCAAGCAGATGATTGAAAAGACAAATCTTGATTACAAAGTATGAAAATACCGCATTGATTGAAGATCCAAGTCGTTGATTACAATCCTTGAAGTAAAGCGGAAGTAATGAAACCTAAAAGTTATGACTCTTGCTTGAAAACTGGCCAAGAATACCCTACAATTTAGGTTTTAAGAACCTTATATAGTTCTCAAGTAAAACCCTAAAAAGGAAGAGTTCTAGCTCGACTAAACAGGTGAAATAATCTTTCCTCGGCCTACCCAGCGCTCGTTGGATTTTCCCAGTGGGGCGCTAGATTTGGTTCGGGTGAAATTCAGTGGGATGCTGGATTTCCCAGCGGGGCACTGGGTTTCGATCTGATCATTCACAACGTACGCTGGATTTCGCCAGCAGGGCGCTGGATTTCACCAACAGGGCGCTGGATTTCAGCATCCGTCTTCAATGCACCTTTGACACTTCATTTATTCGATCCGCAAACGTACCACTTCTCGCCCCTTTTTCAATCCTCAACGGACACCTACAAAATAACCAAATTCCGATAGATCTTCCGCTCCTAAACATAAACATAAAATGCATTAAACCTACTTCGACATACGACAAAATGAAATCAAAATACGAACAAACTACGCACAAAACATAGGTAGATATGTGTCTGTTTACACGCATATCATTCATCATCTAACACAACCATCGATTCGTCCTCCTGAAATGTGGGTTGGATAACACAACCATCGAAGTACCCAGTCTTGAGCCTCGCTACGAACTTGGTCAGCATAAGAGGTGACTTTATCTTCAGCATTGTCGGAGAAGGCCCAATTTCTTCTAAATTTGAGGATGGAACAAGAACAGTTGAGACCTCACGACCCGAATCCCCTAGAGTCCTGTAGGAAGGCATCTTAAGAAGTTGACCCAACACGGGAGGAGAGGGGGCACCAAAGAGGAGGTGGAGCAGTTCTGCGATGAGATTCAGCATTGTTGGAACATCGATCAATGGTGTATGAGATAGAAGAGAAGCAACGAGTGGAATAAAGGAGGTTAGGCCACTGGCGGGAAGAGACATTAGCAGAGTTTATTTGACTATCCTAGAATTTTAAATATAGTTATCCTTAAAATTAATAATGTGTCGTGAGATGTAGATACCATATTATAGTAACATCTAATTACCACTTTAGTAAAAATTATGCAACCTAATAAAAACTGCAAATAATAGCGTGTGAAATTACAAAATTTGACTATCCAAAGCTTGATAGACTTTGAACATTCTGTTTCATCGAAAATGCCAGCTCGTAGTAATGATATCCTAGCCACCTACTTTCCAAGCACTGGCTCGATTTCTGGATTTATTATTGACTTTTTGGTTGGCATAACTAAGTTTCTCAATAACCTCCGAGATCGTGCTCTTTACCGAGTATTAGCTTTTTCTGTAGTTGAATTATTGTCAGTATTCAAACTCTCATTTGTTTTGATAATTCATGTGAACCGAACCCGATTTTTATAGAATTAACTGAACCATGTAGCACATTTATTGGTTTATGATCAGGTCAGAGAAAAGGGGTATTAAAACATGATTAAGATTATGCAAATCCGGCTTCGAATGTGGATTCAACGATCAAAGATCAATATTTATATTTGGAGGATAATATGGAAATTTTCTAAATGAAGATATTGTTCACAAAAAATTACGAATATGATAATCAATTTTTTTAATTACCAAATTGTTATCAACATAGGACACCAGATTTTTTCACAGGAAAATGGTCGTCATAGGAAAATAATCCATGACCAAGTAAGAATAAAACTTGTGTCTTCATCACTCAAAGATTTTTTTCGTGACTTGACTAACCCCGATTTGTATAAGACCAAGTCACGAGATAAAATCTCTCATTCACACAAATCTCGCTCTCATCCTCCACCATCGGCATCCACCTTGCTCTACCTTTGCCAGTTGTTGCTCGTTCGGTGGTCATGAGGTGGTCTCTCGCTTGTGACTGTCTGTGCTGGCCTACGGTGAGCGGTCCATTCGACTCTCCTTGTCCCTACCCGTCATTTCAATTCACTGGTTGTCAAGCCGTTCACCGATGGTCAAGGTTGTCCCTCCTCTCGTTGATCTCGTCTCCATCCAAGGAAATATATAGACTTTTTGGTCTAATTATTTTTTCATATATTGAGTTAGTTAGTTAAGATGAGATTGTAAGGTGGTGATTAATGAATTAGGTTGACTAGATGAATAAAAATTATGGTTAATTAGTTTGAAATAAATTGTTTAGTTTAATGACAAATTGTTGTTAGTTAGTTAGCTAAATTTAATTTTATTTGATTAATTATGATTTTTGGTTAATTAGCATTACTTATAATGATCATATTAATGGAAAATTTTGGGTAATTAGTTAAATTACATTAATTAGTTTAATGTCAATTTAGTTTAATATATTTAGATTTAAATTTAAATTTTTTAGATTAATTGTGACTTTTGGTTATTGAGTTTTATTTGATTGAATATATTAATGGAAAATTTTGACTAATTATTTGTAATTATGTTGATTATATTAATTATAAATTTTGGTTCTGTAGTTCTGATTAGGTAATTTTGTGTTCCAATATTGTTGTCTTACCTAGTTTAATTTGAAGTAGTAAAATTAATAAATTTATTGTTAATGTGTTATGTAATTTATATTAAATATTAATTTTTATTTATTTATTAGGTTATTATTTTCATGTGTGTACATATATATATATATTGTTGTTTAGATATGACATCACAACAATATGGAGATATTTTTTGGGATAGAGATCCTTCAGATAAGACCTTACTCAAGCGTTAGGTGTGCATCAGTCACAAGTTGTATGAAATACTGAGGTATATAAAGCATATGATAGTTTTGATGTGGACAGTACACTTAAAATCTACCAATGGAGATGGAAGCAGAATTAGGTACAGAACCAAGCATTCATTGCTGACATGTAGGCTACCAAATTTTGGGATATTTGGTGCATCACATTGTGATCAAATTGACTGTTATTATAGCCTTGTTCGAGTGGTGGCAGCAAAATATGCACACATTCCATATATTGGAAAGGAGAAGACCATCACTCTTTAGGATGTAGCTATATTCTAAAGGGCTCCCTATCGATGGCCCACATATAAGACATCAGACACCTCATAATTGGCAGGAGTTGTGCTTATATTTCATTGGAAGGAACTCGATAGACACACCAAATTATGTGGATGATAACTTAATTGTCTTGAGATGGTTTGATAATATTTTAATCTTATATATCTCCTTGATGAGACTCATAATTGTGCAATAATTTATTCGACCAAGCATAATGCGCCTAACGGATATATATTATTTCTAGAGATAATTGAATCATAGGTCAATCCATGTTGGTTATCAATGTTGTTAGAAGTAAATTTGAAGTGACATATAGTTGAGGTATTGTGTGTTTGGCACATCTGTACAACCAGTTATAAAAAGTTACCAACCGGACTATATTCTCTATGGCTAGAGACTTAGTCATGATATTTGTGTGGGCTTCAAAAAGGATCATAAAATATTTCAAGGTCCAATAATATGGTCCAACACTATGCATGAGGTAATAATCATTATACATCAAGACTTAGAATCTTTATAATAACTTATAAATAACATTATATTTTTTTTAGGTGGATTAGAATAATAAATATTTGCATTACCAAAAAAATTAAGCGTCATAATTTATCGACAAAAGTTGGATAAGCTTATAGACTCATATGTCAATAATTAAGAATCTAGTAATAAATTATAAAAGTTTTTTCTTCATGATTATAAATTTTACTCTATGTTTTTACATAGGTGGTTTGAGTTTCATACATAAATGAGATCATTATCAATTTGTTGGGTATATGTCATCAAAATTGGTGATTGTGATTGGAATGAAAAATATTGATATCTTTTTACTACATGAAGTAGTATTATCCTAATCAGGTATTGAGGTGCTTTGAATAAGTCTAGGTATTCCATTACCACCAAAGTTAGATGAAGGGACACATAGTGTAGTTTTAGGTTGGGACTAATTTAGCATATAGTGGGATGATTTCTTTTCATTCCTAGTGTAGATATTAAAATAATTATGATATAATTATGTGTTACTTCTAAGAATATTGATAGAGTACTTGTATATTGTTACGACCCTCACTCACTTTGTCTTGGTTGTGATCGCTTGGTCCGATCTTTGGTTGTTTTGTGTCGATCGGTCTTAGAACTGTTGTGTTGATTCGTCAACCTTTGGGGGAAAAGGTATAACGTTTTCGTTTGAACTCCGATTTGGATAATTCTAAGTTGAGTAAGTCCATAACACATTAGTCTATGACTTTTGTGATTTGGGTTTTGTGATTTGAGCCTTGTGTTTTTGAGTTTCGTGTGATTTTTGTTGGTTTTAGGAATGGTAGGCTTAGTTTGTCGACTTTCGGTAGAAAAATCATAACTTTCTCATACGAACTCCAAATTGAACAATTCTAACACGAGTAGATCCCTAAGATCTAGAGCTACAATTTTGGTGTTTTGTGTTTTGTAAAATTCGAAAGTAGGAGACCCCAGCAACTGCTAGAAACCCCAGCAATCGTTGGGAGGGTCGAGATTTTGGGGCCAGCGACCAGTGGGCTACGCACATTATTTTTTCAAAAATTCATAATTTTTTCATACAACCTCTGATTTGAGTGATTCTAATTTAAGGAGGTTCGTAACATCCAGAACTATGATTTGGTTAAATTAGTTTTAACATTTGAGGATTTGTGAGATGTGATCTTGTGAGAGTTGTGAGTGCTCGTGTATAGGTTTGATTTTCGTCAATGTCGGGAGATTTTGCCATTGGCGATCAATGTGACTTTTTATGGATTATAACATGATTTGAGGACTTATTGGAACTTAAGTAGAAGTTTAGGAGTATTACTAAATGACTTGAAAGGTTGAGGACCAAAGTGGAATAAGCTTGAGGATAGACTTTCCATTTATAGAATATTTTACCTAAAATATCTAGGAGGTTTTGTGAGTGGATTTGGGGGTACTCATCCATTTGAGAAATAGAGAAAGAGAAAAAGAGAGAGAGGGAGAGAGAGGAGAAAAAGAAGAAGAAGAAGAAGAAAGGAAAGAGAAAGAACTTGGATTTGTGAATTGGTAAGTGGCTTTTAAGCTTTGGTTTATTGAAAATAAATGTAGATGTTATGCTTACCTTGAAGTTGATGTAAGCTTGAGTTGATTGAGCAACTTTTGTGAGTATGGAAGATTTGGAGTTTGAGGTTTTGAGGCCTTGAGTGGATGGTATGATGATTATAAATGATTGAGTTATGCTTTGGAGTTGGATTAGAGGAGTTTTATGCACATTTTTGGAGAACTTTTGATATGAACTTGGTGAAGGGCATGAGTTTTTGTTGAAGTTTGGTTGATGTTATTAGGAAGGGTGTTGAGGAACTAGACTTTGAGAATGGGTTGAGAAACCTTGTAAAGTTAGATGATTGAGATAGAAGTATTAATTGATGAGATGAGGATTAAGGATGTTTGAGATAAGCTTTGAGGTTATGATTTATGGATCTTTGAGTGTACATGGAGAAGTCATTGTGGAAATCCGATTATAGGGATTTTGTAGTCACTTTCCATTTTCCATATGCTTGTGAGGTTGAACTTCTTTGGTACAACTTGAAGTAATATGAGGGGGAGATTAGCCATGCTTGATTTGATATGATATGAATAAACGTTTGAATCATTGTCTATGTAATATTTAATACTTTCATGACAATTTGCCGATTTGCGATTTTGTGTCAAATTGTGATATGTGGGAATATATTTGGATTCTTGATGTGTGTCTTTTGACATTTATTGGATTATAAATGAAGTTGACAATCATGTGTAGTTGTGATGTGTGACTTGTGGTCATTTGACATTTGTGTGGAATATCTGCGAATATGGTATCTATGAGTGGTTATGTGATATGTGAGATTTTGACATGAGATTATGTATGTGACTAACTAGACTTAGTCAGTACATATATTTGTGATAAGTTCTATTTGTGAGATAAGAAATATGAAAACCTACGGACGATATATTAGTTGGTTAAGTGTTGGTTGGCTGAGCATTAGTTGGATAAGAGAGCGTTCTGTCTGTGGCGCCAAATTTGGGTCGGGACAGCTATAAGCTCTTGTGATGGAATCACTTAGTTGGTTAAGTTTAGTTGGTTAGGACATCGTTTCGGAATTATTATGTTAGTTGGTTAAGAGCTCAATGGCTACTATATTAGTTGATTAGGGGATCTGTGCTCACTCGAGGGAGTGACACGATCTAAACTTATTGAAGTCTATCTGTTTGTGTGACCTTTGGTTATCAAGAGCATATCTGTGCTCATTTGGTTTGTGTGAAATGTAAGTTAGTCTTGTCAAGAATTTTGATTAGGTGTGATATGCTATACAAATTTGTGAGGATTCGATTGTGCGTGTGTGGATTGGATTATATGTATTTGTAGAGCCAAACTTAAGCCTATGAATATGTATATTTGTATGTATATGTATATAAAGTACATTAGGTTTCTGCACATGACTATTTGTGAGTGTGTATGAGGTATGATTTTATGATTTGTGATATTTACGCTTTCGCGAACTAATTCGTATGTAAGTGTGAGGCTGGCTGGGTCGTGTCTATTCATGGTATGTGAGCATCACCTAGCACCAGTCAGCGGCCCGATTTTGGGTCGTGACATATATCCATTATCATGATATGCATTAGTATAGACTACATACTCAACAATTCATTAGTTATGCCACAATGATACTTTATGAAAATATAAGTAAATATAAGTATGATTCATATATATAAATTTTAACTTTATTATTTGATTACAGATGTTTTGAAATTTGTAAAATTGCTCACATATTTTATTTGTAAGTCGATATTGTTAAGCATATATGATACTCATTCATATGAGTTTCTTATACTAGATTGTTGTCTAAGGTGACACTTAGCTTTGTTAATAAGGAGAAATGGTATTTGAATCTTTCGGATAGCCAGGAACCTATGAGACAAGTGAAAACTATGGCATACAATATTTCAAAGATAGAGAGAATATTCATTGTTAAGAGAGAGACAAGCTTTTTTAGCAAGAGAAATAAAATGTCGCTAGGTGCACTAATACCAAAACTTCAACTAAATCTCATGGAATGAAGAGATTGTTAGTTGATGGTGCAGATGGTATGATAGATACTGCCAAGTTATAGGATGAATAATCTAGCCTCTCAGCCATTTTCCCAATTTTCTGAGTCTTGATAACTTCAGATCTAGTTTATATGCACCCCTAATAATCTTTACTCCAATATACTTTGAAGTTTTGTCTCTTAAATTTTTAGTTCTTAATTTCTTATTTTTACTTATATTAATAAGAATTTTTTTCTTTGGATAAATTATCCTCAGGTCCGTAGCTTATGCCTGTATTTGTAATAGGATCCTTGCCTTATCAGAAATTGATATAAGACCTTTGATCTATAATGAAATATTGGTTAGAGGTCTCTATATGACATCTGCACCCATTTTTTAATTTGTTTAATGAAAATGGCTATTATACCCTTAAACAAAAAAATAAAAATGACCATCTTCATCCTTTGAATAACAAGAACATTAAACCCAGAAAATTCATAAAAACAAAGAAGTTGGGATCTCGCAAACAGCAGGCTACTTCAGTCATCAAACAATTATACCATCCTCCAACCATCGGTCTCCCGTAGCCGTAAAGGGTACTCGCTGATTTAAGCTCCCTTAAGGTAGCTTTAGTAATAGACCTTATCCTTGATGATGTGCATATAAACGTACACACAAATTCTTGTGTTTTGTGATTTGTTTATTTGCATTTTAGGTAGATTTTGTCATGTGTCATTATGTATTTCATCTTTTTTATATTTGGTGTCGAGGAACGGGATATCTGTTGGCATTGTGTGTTTTGTAAGTACTTGGATGGTGGAGATGAAGATGATGAGGCGTGGGGTGAATGCAGAGAGTTTGGACGAGGAATTGAAGGTAAAGGGAGGATGCATGCTAAAGACCCAACGTTCGCTAGGCATGGCCAGTGTTCGCTGGTGGAGCGACAGAATGTTACCAAGCATTCGCTGGGTTTAGCCAACGTTTGCTAGCCGGGCCAAGAAGAGAATTTTCAGCCTGTTTAGTTTAGTTAGGACTCTTCCGTTTTAGGTTTCTTTTCCTAAGAACTATATAAGGTATTGAAACCTGGTTTGTAAGGAACTCTTGACGGCTTTAGCGTAAGATTCATTCCCGTTAAAATTTATTTAATTTAATTGTTCTTACTTTCAAGGATCGTGATCAATAATTCAAATCTTTAATCAACATGGTATTTTCATACTTCGTAGTCAAGATTTGTCTTTTCATTCAATTGCTTGATTATTCATTGTTTGATTGATTTATATTGCGTGTTAGAATTGAGATTGACAGCCTTAGTTCTAGGATAGATTGCATCCAATTGTTCGTTAATTTAGTTAATCACAATTCAAGTTTAGGATTGACAACCCTAGGTTCATTTAACGACACATAATATTTAATCACCAATCAACCATTCGATTTCGAGTGCTTAGATTAAGATTTGGAGTTCATAATCTGGTAATTAAAGAATTGATTAATTTGTCCCTGTGAAGACAAACTTAATTATCATTATATTACTTGATCGATCGTGTTCTCTTGCACGTAATTTAGACCCGATATTTATTGCAGCAAGTTATTGGTGCCATTGCCGGGGACAGATTTAATCAATCTGTCTTTAATATTGGATATAGTTTTCCTAATCTTGAGACTAAGCCTTTTTACACCTTTGTATTCATCACTACAATTGATCCTCTTTATTGAGTTTTGCAGTTTAGTGAGGGTGCAGAAGGTGTATGCTACATACCCACTCTGATAACCAACCACTTCTTGAGTACGATCCAGAAATTGAATGAACCTTTCGCTCGAGAAGAAGGAATAGACTTGAGGGAGGGATGACAAATCAGAATCAAGCAATCAACGTTCTCGCAAACAACAATGGTAGAAGACAAACGCACCCTACGCTGGTTAATCTTCGACCCAGTATTGAATACTCAACTGTGGAGGCCAACAATTTTGAGATTAAATCTAGCCTCATCAATATGGTTTATGGAGATCAGTTTGGGGGCTCTCCTTCAAAAAGTCCTACCAAGCACATCCAAACTTTTGAAGATCATTGCTCGACAGTCAAATACAATGGTGTCTCAGCAGATGCCATCAAATTACATCATTGAAGCCATGGCCACCAACAATCATGAGTGGGGAGATCGGGTAGAAATAAAGAAAGTGGCTGCATTATAGGACAATAATAAGATCACTGCGCTCAAGGCACATGTGGCAACTTTCACACAGCTAGTCCAAGCCATATATGCACCACCAACAACCCTACCTGCTTAGGTTTGCGAGATCTGTATTGGACCTCATATTACTGATAATTATTCTTTATTGGCTGAATCTATGAATTATGTGGGTAATACAAACAAGAACAATGATCCGTACTCTGCCACATATAACCTGGGTAGGAGGAACCACCCAAATTTTTCATGGATAAACAATGTAAGTCATTAGGTACCTCAATTATAGAAACCACCTATGGCCGCTGGCAATGCTCCAGGTCCACCGCTACAACAATCCCAACTATATCAGCAGAAGTGGCAACAACAAGCACTACCCCAATAAGATCGTAGTTGTGAAGATGAGTTGAGTAAGCAAGTTCTCAGTCATGAGGCCACGATTAGAAATCTGGAGATTCAAATTGGTCAGCTAGCACTTCAATTAAATGCAAGGCAGCCGGGCACACTCCCAAGCAATACAGAAGCCCCTCCTACCAAGCAGGAGCACTACAAGGCAAACACAACCAGGAATGGACTAGATTTGGGGGAAAATGCTGCAAGTCTAGTAACTAAATCTCCAGGAAAATCAGTGGGTAAAGAGGAAGAAGAAGAACTCAGGATGCTTCCTACAGCAGCGGAGAAAACTACATCCATAGCAAAAATTGTCAAGCCAGCACAAAAGAAGAGATATCCTCCTCCACCTTTTCCTCGAAGAGTAAACAAGCAGGCATCTCACCTCAGTTATCAGAAGTTTCTGGAACTATTTAAGAACTTTCATATCAATATTTCACTTCTTGATGCATTCGAGCAGATGCCTACTTACAAAAAATAGATCAAGGCATTCATCTCGAAGAAGAAAAGCATTTATGACTTAGAGGTCATCCCATTGACTAGAGGATGCAGCACAATTTTGATCCAGGATCTCCCTCGGAAGATGAAGGATCCTGGCAGTTTCACCATTTCGTGCACCATTGGAGATCAGATTTTCAAGAAGGCACTCATTGATCTGGGATCTAGCATAAATCTCATGCCATACTCCATATTTTGGAAGCTTGGGTTGGGGGATATAAAGTCTACATCAATTGTCCAGCTTGCAGATCGGTCAGTGGCTTGACCCAAGGGGATCGTAGAGAATGTGTCGGTGAAGGTTGACACGTTAATTTTTCCAGTAGACTTTATTGTCATAAAGATGGAAGAAGACCGTGATATTCCATTACTCCTTGGATGCCCATTCCTGGCCACGAGAAAGACCAATATTGATGTGGAGAAGGGAGAGTTATGGTTCAAGGTTTGCGATGATGAAGTGATATTTAATGTCTTTGAAGCTGCCAAGTACCCCTTCACTAAAGACGACTACTACATGATTGATGTGATTGGTGAGATTATCATCATGAGTAGTCTAGATACTCTTGTCGAAAGTAACTCAGAATTAGTGCAGGAATTCGAAGGGGAAGAGGCTGATATTGAACCGATTGAGCAGGTGTCATTGATACGTGCAGCAGAATCTCTTGAACTGGAAAACTCACAAAGGTCAAAGCTCCAAGCATCTATCATCACACCACAGGAATTAGAGCTCAAGCCACTCCCAAGGCACCTCAAATATGCTTCTCTGTATGAAGGTAATAAGCTTCCTGTCATCATCTCTACCTCTTTGACTCTAAAATAGGAAGAACAACTCCTAGAGGTGATCGGAAGGCATAAAGAAGCACTAGAGTGGACACTTGGTGATGTAAAGGTCATTAGTCCCTCCCTCTACCAGCACGAGATTATTCTAGAGGAGAACTTTTACACCATCACTGAAAGCTCAGCGAAGGCTTAACCCAAAGCTGAAAGAGGTAGTGCGGAAAGAGGTGATCAAGTGGTTAGATGCTGGCATTATCTACCCAATCTCAAACTCTAAGTATGTAAGTCCTACCCAGTATGTGCCAAAGAAAGGAAGGATTATGGTTGTACCCAATAAAAATAATAAGTTGATCCCTACACGGATAATCATCAGTCATCGGTCATTGGGTCTGCATTGATTTTCAGAAACTGAACAAGGCCACCAGGAAGGATCATTTTCCATTACCCTTCATTGATCAGATGTTGGATAGATTGGCAGGTCATGCCTAATACTTCTTCTTGGATAGTTATTCTGGTTATCTTCAAATCTCTATTACACCAGAAGATCAAGAGAAGACTACTTTCACTTGCCCATATAGCACCTTCACTTTTCGCAGAATGCTTTCGGACTCTATAATGCACCTGCCGGCTTTCAGCGGTGTATGATGGCCATCTTTTTTGATATGGTTGAGCATCAAATCAAGATCTTTATAGATAATTTCTCAGTTTTTGGAGACTCGTATGAGGAGTGCCTTGTACATTTGGGCAAGGTCTTGGAATACTGCAAGGAAACTAACCTAGTGCTCAACTAAGAAAAATGCCACTTTATGGTCACCAAAGGAGTGGTCATTGGCCACAAAATCTCAAGTGACAGGCTAGAATTCGACAAGGCCAAATTAGAAGTCATTGATAAGCTTCCCCATCCATTATTAGTTAAGGGAGTTCGGAGTTTCCTAAGACATACTGGATTCTATCAAAGATTTCTCCAAGATCACCAAACCTTGCAAGTTGTTGGAAAAAGACACCCCATTCCTGTTTGATGAAGAGTGCAAGATGGCATTCAAGACTCACAAGGAAGCACTTCTCTCTGCATCGATTATTATATCACCCAATTGGGAGCTACCATTCAAAATCATGTGCGATGCTAGTGACTACGCAGTTGGAGTTGTGCTTGGTCAGAAGAAGACTACGGGATCCCATGCAATTTCTTATGCTAGTCGCACATTGGATAATGCTCAAGTCAACTATGCAACTACAGAAAAGGAATTCTTAGCAGTGATCTTTGCTCTTGACAAATTTTGAGGTTACCTGCTTGGGAGCAAGGTTATAGTGTACATGGATCATGCAGCCATTTGTTACCTCGTTACCAAGAAGGATGCTAAACCCAAACTTATTAGATGGATTCTCCTCCTTCAAGAGTTTGACATTGAGATCCATGATCACAAGGGAGCAAACAACCCAACAGCTGATCAACTCTCGCACCTTAAGAACCCATCGATAACATCTTTCTCCCCCATTAATGAATTTTTCCTTGATGAACAACTATATGCATTAGATGTAATTTCAATCCCATGGTATGCTGACTTTGTTAACTACTTTGTGAGTAACATCATACCCCCTAATATGTCTTCTCACCAAAAGAAAAGATTTTTGCATGATGTCAGGTTTTATATGTAGGATGAACCCTATCTTTTCAAGCAAGGGAAAGATGAATTGTTGAGACGGTGTATACCTTAGGAAGAGCAAGAGGTTATCCTTCATCACTGCCATAACTTACCTTATAGAGGCCATTTTGTTGGTGAGCGCACTACCGCCAAGATGCTTCAAAGTGGATTCTATTGGCCCTCCTTGTTCAAGGATGCTACAAAATTCATGAAGAGGTGTGATCGTTGCCAGTGGATAGGTAACATATATCGTCATCACAAGATACCACAACAAGGAATCATGGAAGCAAAAATCTTTGATGTGTGGGGAATAGACTTTATGGGACCGTTCCTACCTTTTGAATGCAACCTCTAAATACTCTTAGCAGTGGACTATGTCTCTAAATGGGTTGAAGCCATGGCTCTACCAACAAATGATACGAAGGTAGTCATTAAGTTCTTGCAAAAAACTATTTTTAGCCATATTGGAACTCCCAGGATTCTTATTAGCAATAGAGGCAAGTACTTTCGCAATAATTTGCTCGCATATGCACTAAGCAAGTACAGAGTCACTCACAAGATCGCCATAGCCTACTATCACCAAACCAGTGGCCAAGTCGAAGTCTCAAACCAAAAGATCAAGAGAGTCTTGTAGGTCACTAATACCTGTCATGGAAAGATTGGTCCAGCAAGTTGGACAATGCACTATGGGCATACAGGACAACATATAAGACTCCCATCAGGATGTCACCATACTAGCTGGTGTATAAGAAAGCATGTCACTTGACAATTGAGCTTGAGCACAAGGCATACTGGGCACTATGCTAGTTAAATCTGAATCTTGATAAGGCCGGCGAAAGAAGAGTGCTGTAACTCAAGAAGCTTGAAGAATTTTGCTTAGGCACATATGAGAATGCAAGGCTTTACAAGGAGAACACCAAGAAGTGGCATGACAAAAAGATCATCCACTGCGAGTTTCAAGCTGGACAGCAGGTACTCCTTTATAACTCACGTCTTGAACTTTTTCCAGGAAAACTCAAATTTAGATGGACCGGACCATATATAATTGTTGCCATTTCACCTCATGGCGTAGTCCAGATTTGTAACCCAAACACGAATGAAGAGTTCAAGGTGAATGGACAATGCTTGAAGATATACTTGGGTGATCAATTCGATGCACAAGAGTCCCGTACGGACCTTGCAGATCCAGATCCCCAGTAAGATTTTGCCATCGTCAAGCTAATGACATTAACTTAGAACTACCTATTCTCTTGCTTGTTTTATCATTAATTGAGTAACTTGTTCGAGTTTTCCTGAGTTTGTGGATTTTTAAGGGAATATATATAGTGTCATCCTCGAAAAATATGTGTCGTTTTAGTGTCAATTTTTTGCAGGCTAAACAGGTTGACACAAAGTATGATACCGAGGTTGATAGAAAAAGACTGGTCATAGTAGAGCTCCACTATGAGCCAGCGTTCGTTGGCCTTCCCCAGCATTCACTGGGAGTATCTCAGATTTGGAGCCAGCGTTCACTAGGGTTGTCACAGAACCTAGACCAGCGTTTGCTAGCTTGTATTAGCATTCATTAAGGGGTCGATTTTTGCCCTAAATAGCCCGACAACTTCTCTTTCGCCTCTCCCACTTTACCCTAAAAACAAAAACACACTCCTCCTCCACCTTCTTCCTCCCAAATCCTCCACCCCCCTACACAACCACCATGCTTCGATCAACCACCATCGGCCACCACTCGTCACCGCTCCACCTCATAACCTCCACCACCACCGTGTCTCAGCCAACCACCATGAATCACCGTTATCAGCTCTTTTACCCTAACCTTTCTTTTTTTGTAGCCAATCGTGTAAGGTAATTATGAGCTGTCAACTGGGCTTTGTCCGCCTTGCCAAGGTCTTTTTGACAAGCCAACCACTGCTGTTGACTACCATTGACCACTACTTCTAACCACCACCATGGCACCAAAGCGCAACCGCACTGACCCAACTCCTCTAGTTGGATCCAACTTTCATCCACCAAAGCCAATCAACATAGCAACCAGGTACAAAGCTCATTGCCCAATCTTTTATGACAGGGAAAGAGAGTGCTATCTTAAGTTCGACAAATGCAAGTTCGTTGAGTATATTGTGATTGACTGGGATGAGATGCATTTTCTCAATATTGCTCAGACTTTGCGTGCAGCTATTGATTACCTAGGTTGGGGATTCTTTGCTAGGAGGGTCTATAATGTTAATCCCTACACTGTTATTAAATTCTATAGCACCGTAGTTATAGCCGATAATAACTCATCTTTTACTACACAAATTCATGGTAAGCCCATCACTATCAACAAATCTTTGCTCGTTAGCCTTCTAGACCTAAAGGGTAGGAGTAGTCCTCTAGATTTTGTGTCCAATATCGCCTGGCAGGAGCTTACAAGCTTCCCCTATTATAAGATGCAGTCCCCCGCTATTCTCATCAAGGAACTCCACATGAGTGTCTTGCACCGATTCATGTATACGTGCTTTAGTGACCAATATGAGAATAATCAAGTCACACGGACCCAGTTATATGTACTCTCTTGTGTCCAACACCAAAGGCCATTTAGCACAATTGCATTGATATTTGATGTTATAAAACGTATGCTACAATGGACTAACCTCAAATGGCTAGGACTTCCCATATTGTTGCCATGCTTGTTCATCACTTTTTCCCAGGTTAGGCACCCTAGACAAATAAAACCTTGCAGCTACTCACCATCAATCATGAGCAGCTAGTGAGATGGCATCTCCTCTCCAAAGAAGATGACCGTGGTTTCATCATCTACACGATCAACAAGTGGGAAGATCGTAAGGCTGTCCTAGACCGACTTCGGGAGGCTACCCCTACACCAACATCAGTTCCTGACCTTGCACAATGTCTTGAAAATTTGGAAATTCAAGTCCAGACTCTGGCTTCCGAATAGGCAGATCGCTGGGAGCAATACCAAGCTAACTAGGAGTACAACCGAGTACAATAGGCCTAGCTTTAGAGCCATTTTCCACTACCACTGCCTCCTCAATCTTAAATAGGTGATTTTGTTCCTCGCTCCCTCGTTGTCTTTTCCTTATATTCTTGCTTTTCTTGGTGTTCTTGCATGGTGTTCTTCCACACATTGGGGACAATGTGCTTGCTAAGTGTGGGGGTGCACTTTGTCATGTGTGTGATGTTCTTTTTGGCATATTTTCATCATTCTTTGGTGTTTTGTTTGCTTTCTTATGTTGACATATGTATGTGATCAAGTCTATTGTGTGTGTGGCATGTGTTTTTGAGTGCAGTAGTCGAGTCTTTTGCAACTGTTGAACTCTCCTCCGAACTTGTGAACTTAGAGCGGCAGCCAAATCTCATTGCTTAGTCAAACATTGAACTTGAGCTGTCTAGAATAGGATTGTGTAAGGACTACACCCTTGACTATTTAGGTTGATAGTCGTACTAGGTAGACCATGCTTGATAGCTTGATGAGCAAACTTGTGAGGAATTTGTACCAAAGGATGAGATGATCATCTCTAATTTTTCTCATGAGGTGCTTGCATGTGTTGGGTGATGAGAGTAGTATACTAGCACTTGGCATAATTTCATAGTACAGGATGAGTTAGATATCGAGGGCCATTTTGATGTTGAGCCTAGAGCCTTAGAGCTAAAAACCCGAGTTTATCCATTGCATAACCCTATTGGGCCTAAGCTTGTTTATTGATTTACTATTTGCACACTACCATACAAGCAAATTTCATCCCCCACCTACGCTAAATTGTCCAGTCTGAGGGAGTAGGACATACTTTGTGGGATATGAATTATAAGGGTGCACTTGGTAGTAGTATAGTTAGGGGGTATTGCACATGTATTACAATGAAAAAAGGGTAGATTGAGGTCAACATTCAGAAACCAGGATAACAAAAGAAAAATTATGTGTACAAAAGCAAATAGAGAAAGAAAAAATTATCTTGTGAAAAGTGCAAAAAAAACAAAAGAAAGGAAAAGGTACACCAAAAAGTAAGTGACTTGTCCTGAGTGAATGACCTCTAGGACAGGGAAATGCTAGTTTGAGTGTTTAGATGTTATAGGGTGAGTTGTTTAGTATAACCGAGAGTTAGATTTTTTATGTAACTCTCAGATTGGGTGGTCTAGCCACTACCCAATGACTTATCCTCCCCATACCTTAAGCCACATTACAACCCTATGAAAGTCCCTCTTGATTATGAATCTCATATTACTTGAGGGAGTGTCAAGTGTGAAGTATAATATTGTTAGAACCCGAGCATGTTTGTGAGTGATAGACGACTACCCAATATATATGAGCGTAAATTGATCCTACCTACTTAGTGGTCATCTCTCATGTATGGTAAGCATAGTACAAAAATTGGGCTAAGCAGTTGAGGATGTTATGTTTACATGATCATTGTTCTTGGCATTTGAGTGAGATGAATAATTAGTGATAGGATGAAGCATATCGTGATTTGTTCTGAGTATGGAGGAGTCATGAATATAGTAGTTCTGATGCACCTCGCTTGGGGACAAGCAAAGAAGTAAGTATGGAGGTATGATATGCGTGTAAATGTACACACAAATTCTTGTGTTTTATGATTTGTTTATTTGCATTTTAGGTAGATTTTGTCATGTGTCATTATGTATTTTGTCTTGTTTATGTTTGGTGTCGAGGAATGGTATATTTGTTTGCTTTGTGTGTTTTGTAGGTACTTGGATGGTAGAAATAAAGATGACGAGGCGTAGGGTGAATGTGGAGAGTATGGATGAGGAATCAAAGGCAAGGGGAGGATACGTGCTGAAGACCCAGCGTTCGTTGGGCATGGTCAGCATTCGTTGATGGAGCGACAGAATGTTACCCAATGTTCACTGGCCAGACCGAGGAGAGATTTTTTAGCCTATTTAGTTTAGTTAGGACTCTTCCGTTTTAGGTTTCTTTTCCTAAGAGCTATATAAGGTGTTGAAACCTGATTTGTAAGGAACTCTTGACAGCTTTAGTGCAAGATTCATTCAAGTTAACGTTTATTCAATTTAATTGTTCTTACTTTCAAGGATCGTGATCAATAATTTGAATCTTCAATCAACACGATATTTTCATACTTCGTAGTTAAGATTTGTCTCTTCATTCAGTTGCTTGATTATTCATTATTTGATTGATTTATATTACGTATTAGAATTGAGATTGACAACTTAGTTCTAGCATAGATTGCATCTGATTGTTCGTTAATTGATGAGTGCCTAAAACACTCATTCGTTGTGTTTATTTCTTAGGATCTTTTTAGACTTTTTAGGACGTTTTAGTCGTTTTCTTGTCGTCTTGCTTTAGTTTTTGTTCTTTGTGATTTTGTGCGAGTTTATGCTTTCTTATTATGTTTTTGTGCTTTTAGGAGCTTATTCTTGGACTTGAGGAGGAAGAGTGGTCGACGGAGCTAAGGCATGGGCGAAATCAAGGTCGTAAAAGCAAGAGGTGCAAGTCTGATGGACATGGCGCG
>SOPF01026913.1:0-21072 GCA_012979155.1 Hypericum perforatum
AAAAAAACCACAGACCTGAAATTAAAAACAAATACAAGTGATTGCATGTGCGAGAGCTAGGCAAACAACATAGTCCATGTGGAATAATGGGCATACTGTAAAGTCAGCGGCTCATAAGACATTTCATTAATTAATTATCTCGTTACCGTGACGTCGAAGAGTTAAGAGGTTCTAATCGGAAATACCCGAGATTCTTGCCATGTGCGTATCCAAGTTTTATTTACCAACAAGTACATCTCAATCAATCGGTAAATTGTTTTAGTTTAATTAACATATATCAAACTATCAATTACAAAAATATTATTTTAACTTAATTGAAAAAAATGAGAGTTACGCCTTTCAGATGTTCTGCTTCCTTTGACAAGTAGAATATTTTTGTTAAAAAAATTTCAAGATAACGACCAATTGAATTTTCTATTTGTTTCACCATTTTATGCTTGTGAGCACATGTGGCCTAATGAGCTATCTAATAAGCATTGTTAATTAAATATGTTATGTCTTAAGGTTGGTCCATGATAATCCCATGTGATAATCTTCTGTTTAATCTCGAGACTTGTTGCTAATTTGATTGAGGAGAATCTGTCGAGAAGGTCAAACTCCCTGTTAAATTTCTGTATCTTCGTTCTCATTTTGTTCACATCGATAATTGTTTTTTTTTTTGGCCTCAGAACTCTCCCTAGAATCATTGTACCAAACATAATTTCTAAATTGTCTTCTAACCTTGGGATCAGTAGGTGTCTTGATAAGGAGATATAAACAAAAAAATATACAAATTTCATCTGCTCTACAGGGTAAATGTATAGTTTCATTTCTCCATCCCCATACTTGAAGGAATTCACAGAAAGAAACAGAACACAAACACACACACACACAAAAAAAAAATTAAACATACACGAGTGAGTTTGCGTTTCAATGACTTCCCTCAATGTAGTCATATACATTTATTCATTTATCAATAAGTACAAGAAAAAGATAAAATATGTTATGATCCGAAGACTTACCATATTAGTGCTTGGTCGTCATTTATTTAGAAACAACCTTCGTCGAGTTGCTCACACGAGAAAACAAAGAGCAAAAAAGAACCGCGAACGACTTGCCGTGACGCCAGCGCCAAGCGATTGGAGTTGAGTATGCCGGCAAGTCGTTCTTGGCTCTGATATACTCTTTGTATCCTCATCCTAGAAACTAGGCCGAGAACATGCATAATAAGCCGGAAAAATATAACAATAACATCACTAGCTTGTTGTTAATCTTATAAACTGCCTTCTTTGGGTTGCTTGCATGAGAAAAATAAAGAGCAGACAAGAGTCTCAAATAACTTGCCGGAATGTCAACACCGAGTAATAGTCGACTCAGCAAACATACCGGCAAGTCATTCTTGGCTCTAGATCTACTCTTCTGTATCTTCATGCAAGAAACAAGACCGAGAAAAATATTACTAGCCTAGCTCCCTAATGGCATGTTTCGTTACACTTGAGTTCGAGGTCAAGTATTAATGAGCTTTTTATAGGAAAGCGGACTACTGACGTCGCCAACTTCATGTTATTTTTTTCATTTTGATATATACAGAATGGAACATAACTGAATTTTATAAAAAGAAACAAAAATAATGTTAAGGATATATATGAAATCTCCTATCCAAAGTTAAGGACATATATCTTTACAAGTTGGTCCACTACTAGTATTGCAAGATTGATATGGGCGTATGTCAACGAGAATCGATTCCCCAAAGTTTTGGGAATGGATTTCTGGATAAGGTTCAGTCTCTTATAATTCAAGCATCTGTGGCCCAAGTGTAGTAGTCTTCTCGAATTTCTTCCTCTTTTTAAATTCTAGAAAATATATAGATTTTCGGAGGTCTAGAACCATACCTGACGAATTCTTTTGTGAATTAGTGGATCAAATAATGTCCTGATAAATAAAAAATATATATAAGGAGGTTGATAAATATGGATTGTTAATTTAACAGTTTTGAGTCTGCTATTTTTTTCTTTCAAATTTATTTTAAGATTTGTTTAGTGATCATTAAATAAGGCAAGTAAGACTAATTTATTCTCATTCAATTGATTTGTCACCTTTTTTTTGAATAAATTAATCAAGTCAAAAGTCATATAGGGAATGTAAATGTTGTAAATTGTCTGGATAAACGTACAAGCAAAAACTGGGATGTTTGAGAATGTAGGCTTAGAGACTGAAGCATATATAGAGAATCGAATAACATCAAATTCTCACTATAAAAATAGTTCTAATGGACAAACATAATTCAATTTTCCTCAATCTATACATGGTCAAATTTATTAACTCTCATTGTTATCAAATGATAAATAGACTTGGATTCATTTACAAACTTACAAATATAAAATACGCTACTATGAGAATCATGTCATAATATATTATTTGACTCTGAATTACATGAATTTCACCAAAATGTTGAATATTCACCACTACATATTTTCATAGCACCTCTTCTTCTATGAACATCAGGTCTCTCCAATGCCAAATTGTGAGAGAATTTCCATATCTTCCATTGCAGCCTTCGGGACCTACTGAGGAAAAGCCAGTCGATAAATAACTCGAGGAGGCTTTGACCAGATCATTCATATCCCAGGGAACTTCATCAGATCGAAGCTGACGTTGAGATTACTGCGCTGCTAGTTGCAAGCATGGTCAGCAATACAGTATCGGTTCTCCGACGCAATTCAGAGGCCTGATATGCAATGAACATGTCAACATTCCAAGCAACTCAAACTTCCATGTAAAGAACATATGCAAAACACAGGCAAAGAAACAAACTTACACTTCACAATGATCTTTGCCAACATCAAGAGCCCATGAAGAATCTACCTCTATTTGGTCCTACGAGCCGAACAACTATACATCTGGAGCTTCCACTCGACCAGCAGTGCGTAGAACTCCGCATCACTGAACATCAACATTTCCGAGAGCGGTTTCCTGATCCCATGCTCCACTAACATCCTATGTCGCCACTTAATCTTTCCTTCCAAACTGAAAGAAAAATACTGAGGGAACATTCTCAATTCACTCAAGTCCGCTCCAATCTCATCCAACAAGTACCGTACTTTCGGCTCCAAAGTTTTCTCAATGCTGTAAGTAAAAATCGAGGGCGACCTCAGCAACATATACTTAACCTCACTCAACTCCAGCCCTAAGCTTAACAAGAAATCAACTTTACGCTTCAAGGTGTAATCTTTATGGCACACTAATAAGTCAGTGGTGTGAGAATTGATTGTGTTAGGAGCCGAGAAGCCGAGAGACTTGAGATACTCCAAGCTCGGACGCAATAAGTCAGGTACAGAGGACACTAGAAGCCTAGGACACCGAAAGATTGATCTAGTTATGTGGGGGTAAGGAATCAAGGCTTCATTGAGGAGGAACTCGACGACCGGATAGATGTAAAGGTCAGGTTCAGCGTTGAGCAGGACAGGGTTCATGCCAAGGATGCGGGAGATTTCGGGTCTCTTAAAGCCCATAGACGAGAGGGTCCGGACAGTGGTCTGGATGGTAGACAATGGGGTCGAGCGAAGGTCGGGATTAACATTAAGAGCGTTCCGAACATTGATCTGGAGGTTCGTTGAGAGATACTGGACCTTCTGATTGAAGAGCAGTCCCGGGTCTGGAGTTGTCCGACGGCCTGAGCTTGGCGAGGAGGAGTTAATCCGCCAACAGAGGCGAATATTTGGTTGGAAAAACAGGCCGCTGCTGGTTGCTACCATTGCTTCTGCAGCATCACATGTATAATCCTGTCGAAAAAGAACACCCCCACATTACTAGCCCCTTCAATAACACAACAATTCGAAGCATTATCCAAACAAACTAAACTTAAAAGGAAAACATATCCAAACAGATACAGCAGAATCTGGAGCCCATTTATCAATAATCTTTCAAAAAATTCAGTAGCAAATTTGAACATACCCTTGCTCGAAACCCATGAGGGACTAGAACCACCTAGTAAGCAAATCATTGCGTGAGCTTGTTCGAATCATTAAAACTCGGTATAGAGAGCTTTTTCGCCATTGTGGTCCGACCCACCAAGGCGGCCTAAATTAGTGTCGGTTTAGTGAATGTCCGGACAATCCAAATTAAGTAATTCCAGAACTTAAAACTTTTTTAAGTCCCCGGAAATCATTATGAGCAAACGCCAGATAAAACCCACTTCGGAATAACTATTTTCCACCGCATAAACTATCAAACTAACACAGGGAACACCATTGGAGACCAAATCGGCACACAAGATTCCACTTAAAAAAATTAAGAGAAACGGTAAATTGGGTATTCTTCAAAGTGAAATGGAAAGTGAATTCGTACCTTGAATTGTTTCGGAAGAGGTTGAAGAGAGGGTTTTGTGGGTTTCGTATTAGTGACGGGGAAGTAACTTTTAGTTGATAGCATTTTCTATTTTCTTTTGGGGGAAAAATTGGGATAGGGAACACTGAAGAGAGGTAGTAGGTCTTTTTCCAACAAAGCACGCATTTTTTGAAAAATATCAGGATAGTGCTCGTGAGTTTCTTTGTTATAAAATGCAGTCCCAGCCCTCGAACTTGCTATCGGAGTTGACGTATTTGTATATCTGTATTTTGTGATTTAAAAAATGATCGACGAATTAACGAAATATTGTAGTTTTTTGGAATTATGTGACATTCTAATCGAATAAAATACTCATAATTTTCATAAAACTTTAAAATTTAGAAATTTAAAATTGCTAAAAAAAACTATTAAAAAAAAGTCACTTATCAATGTCTTCTTAGTCATCTATCAATTGGTGGTCTCCGATTCGGTTGGCTCAGTCTTAATAATTTGTTTGTTTAGTCTAATAAGGACTCATAAACCAAAAGGAAAAGGGATGGAGGTTCTTTGTCTCCAATGAAGCTTTGAGGCCCAAGATATATAATTAACGTTAGTCTACGTGATTATTGTGCTTTCGTAAAGAATAAAATGACAAGTTTATCAAAATGTTTGGATTTGTTTTCTTATAGGGGATTCGTTACGAATGGAAGAAATGTCAATATCCTATGAATCAGACCCTATCCTTATTTCGTGTGTCGAGATTCTATTGATTTTGACCAGGTCTAGGGTAAGGTGTGGATATAGGTCTATATTTGAAAGTACGTTTTATGATAGGTATGAATCATATAAATTTTTACCACACCCTTACTATTTTAACCTAATTTAGACTACCCTAATTAAACCTAACTAGATTCTCATTAGATCTTAATTAGACTTTTTATTATTGTTTTTTACTTATAAATTATAATATATTTTTTAAATATTCTAAAATATATTTCATGAATTTAATTTTCTTAATTTTCTTTGTTGATATGTTAAATATTTCATGATAAATCTTCATATATTTATTATGATTCAGTTAAATTATATATATAAAATTAAAATTTTGTGTTAAAAAATATTTTGTATTTAATTCGAGGGTCAAATACTATAAGATACTGCAGACTATACGATATGAGTCTAGACTGTCTAGTAATGAATTGGGTATATGGTATGTGTTCGACTTTTCAAATTAGGATATAAGTAGGGTTTTATCCATCGCCATCCTTAGGTTCGTTCAAACGGCAATTATCAATATTCTCTGTACCATCCGGGATAGGTATTTGCACAAAACTGCGTAGAACCCTTATCCGGTGATTATTAGTTGAACGAACCCCTGTAAAGAAAACTCAAATGTTTGAAATGAAATAATGCCGGAATTATGAGCTCGGAGGGTTCAACGAGTACTAATGCAAGAATAAAATTTGCATAGAGAAGACAAATGACTGAAACCCCAGCATTATGATCTATGTTGGCGTAGTCGCACAAAATACGTAATGCATAAATTCTTTATTGACATCTGTCACAAGTGTAGTCAATTTTCATATAAATGCATCTCAATTTCCAACACAGTTATCTATTTTTAAACTGCAAAATATTAATATAAAAATACGTCAAATCTCATCATATTAACTTAAGTATATCCAAAGAACAAATTGACTATTTAATAAACATAAAAAAAATAACAAAAGCAGCCCAGCCACCCGCCGAACACGGCACATAGTGAGGCAGGGAGGCGGCGCAAGCACAACAAAGACGCCAAAAAATCCCCAATACCTTTGGGTTGCATGGCACTCCCGTAATAACCTCTTCAACCCAGTGGCAAACACTTTCTTTTAACAGCATGTCCTACTCAATGCTATTGCTATCTAGCCCAATCTCCAATGTACTTGTAGTAGCAATCGCTAAAACTAAATTTGTTTTTCCGTTTAATTAGTTATCGATTTCGAACTATTCTAAACTCCAAATTGGTGAATATTTATATCAAAATATTGTACCAATTTTGACCGACTCGAATTTAGGTTAATCATCGAATTAGTAATAATATAACGTGGCGTTACAAAAAAAAAAATTTTAGCCCAACCCCCCCACCTATTCCGGTTATCGAGCCCGTCAACTTTAACAGAAAGATTCTCTCTCTCTCTCTCTCCCCTCTCCGAGAGAGAGACGCTTCCCCTTCACTCCATTTTTGACCGTTGCTGCCCCTCCTTCCCCCCTTCTCTCTCTTCCTCCTTCACAACACTATAACGCCTCTGTCTCTCTCTCTCTAAAGGAACAATAACTGCACTAAGACAAGTATCCAAGCTTGACAAGTTAACATTTTCGGGGTTGGCCGAGCCTCTAAATACCCGACTTCAGTCTCTTATCACTTGAATCAACACTTCCAAAATTCGCCTTTCGGGTATTCCCCGGGTTTCCTATGTTCCATTTCTCTTGCATTGTCCTACATTTTTTTTTCGTGCGGGTTTGTCCGTACATGTAGCGAGGCAGAAGAACAGAACTTGCATACTATGTTAGCGTCCAACAATTTGCCTTTTTTTTTCAATCTGATGAAAAAATGCTGTATTAATCCGGGTTTCTCCCGGAATCTCGATTTGAGTAATTGTAAATATAACGATATTAAATATTCTAGATTTTAAAAAAATAATATGAGTTATGTTTTTTTTTTGTTTCTTCTACCTCTGCTCCTCTGCTCCTTTGCTTTAAGCTCTTTATTTTTTTTTTCCTAATTTGTTTAGAATGTAGTTCTTTCTTTGTTCTGTTATATCGGGCCGAACCTGTTTTGATCGATTAATTAGGGATTTTTAACATGTACAACGTAATTTTTGTGTGGCTAATTTGGTAAAGTGGGTTTTCCTTTTTTTCTTGTATTTTTTTGCCTTCTTCTTTGATTCCCTAGAAAGAAGAGTCCTTTGTACTTGGGTTGCCCCTTAGGTTGTTCTTCCCATTTTTAATCAGCCGCAAAACACATACAAGAGTTGTTATCTGCTGTCCAATGCCTGAATTTTGCTATGAATGTTGTCTTAATCGACTCGAACCAAGATTATTCGGCAGAATAGATATCTACTTAGAGACTATAAAATCATACAGCCTCCTGCTTTGGCCCCTTTTTGGTGTATGATAATATAATTATCATAATCTTTGCCTTTTAATCATTGTTACATATCAGGGTCATCATATCAAATCAGTTGCTGAATTTTACCTACCATGTGGTGGGTATTCAGTCAAATCTTGTGTCCTCATTGCTTACTTTGTTATGTCTTTTTAATCTTCTTTTCTTGGTGTCTGTCCTACTTGCTTTTTTAGCTCAAAGATAAAAACTCTGCTCCCACTACTTTAGTCTTTGCTTTTTGTGTCTCCCATTCTCTGCACTCGTGGTTTTGCAGATTTTGACTTTTGCACTGTTTGTTCATTATTTTCCGGTTACTGTTATACAATTCATTTTATAGTTTCCTATGACTGAAAAGAGAATGCAGTTTTGTGGTAATGGAACATTTTTTTTACCTTAGTGATCTTGTTTTTTGGCCAAAATTAGAAACTTTCGTAGAGACAACTGACCAATAAGCTGGAAAGAATCTAAATTACTTTGTTCTATGGCGCAAGTTTAATGTGTTATGTTTGACTAGGAAAAAGAAAGGAAAGTACAACTTTCTGAAATCGTTCTCTGGTGCACAAGATTCTCATTTGTGAAATGCATGGTTTGAGTTTATTACATAGTTTTCTATTTGAGCCCCCATTGAATTCTCTGAAATATTCCTTTCTCATTACTTTTAAGTACTCTTCAGCATTGAGTAAGTGAGATTTGCTTTCTTCTCTTTGACAGAGAGGGGAGAGAGAACCATATGAGGCTGATCACTTGGAGTTTGCTCTTGATCAAGCTTGGGAGTCTCGTAGAGGGTTGAAATTGAAACTGAGATGGGATGTTCTAGCTCGAAGCTGGACGATGAAGAAGCTGTTCAATTATGCAAGGACAGGAAGCAATTCATAAAGCAGGCTGTAGAGCAGAGAACCAGGTTTGCATCAGGGCACTTGGCTTATATTCAATCACTGAAGAGAGTTTCTGCAGCTCTTCGCGATTACTTTGAAGTAGATGAGCCTCGACAGTTCGTGTTGGATTCCTTTGTAACCCCGCCTTTTACGCCTGTAAAGAAAGCAAGTCCTGGATTTATCTCCATTTCTCCGAAGTCATTCTCGCCGGCAAAGATCAAGGGCGCACCTAATTCAACCGTGAAAATCCATTACTCAAGGACAGGTGGTAACCAAGCAGTTTCGGTTGAGGAGAGGCCTCGATCACCAGAGACACGTCGTGTTGAGGCTTACTCTCCGATGCACCAGCATTCCAGCGCAGATGGCTTCTTTTCGATGCAAGCCTCGCCAGTGAGCTCTACGTTCCCTTCTTACTATGCAAACAACACTCCTATTATACCTCCTCCTTCGCCTCAAACTTCGCAATGGGATAGTTTCTGGAACCCCTTCTCTTCTTTAGATTACTATGGGTATCCAACTCACAGTAGTCTTGATCAGATGGTTATGGATGATGATATTCGAGGCTTGAGGAGGGTCCGGGAAGAAGAAGGCATTCCTGAGTTGGAAGATGAAACTGAACAGGAAGAAATGAATAGCCAACCAAATGTAGTACAAGAACGAGTTGAGATCATTGATACAGACTCCGAGGAAGGGGTGGTCGTTGAAGATGTTGATGAGGATGAAGATGATGACACAGATGCTAGCGGGTGTGAGTGCGAGTGTGAGCGTGTGATTCAAGAGTTGAATTCACACAATGGAAGAAAAATGGAAGTATCACGAGCCAAAAATGTGGGACAGGTTGAGGTGAAAAATAAAGAAATGGCTGTTGGTGAAGAAGGAGAAGGCAAGTCGGGAACGCCCGGATTTACTGTTTATGTGAACCGGAGGCCAACTAGCTTGGCAGAGGTCATTAAAGATCTCGAAGATCAGTTCATAGTTATTTGCAATTCAGCCAAAGAGGTCTCATTGTTGCTAGAGTCTGAAAGAGTTCAATATCTATCCGGCCCGAATGACCTCACAGGTTAGAACATATTTTGTTCCTGTGTATGAACATCTTCTGACATGTTGTACAAACTGATTACCTCATTTTAGTGCCAACTTTTTTCTTTCCACAGCTATGAAGATGTTGAATCCAGTAGCTCTTTTCCGTTCTGCTTCATCTCGATCATCTTCCTCGAGGTATTTATCAAGTTCTACTTTAAAAGATGAAGAGGATGAAAGCAGTAGCAACTTTTCAGAAGAGTCCTGCATATCCTCTGGTAGTCATCAATCTACCCTGGACAGATTATATGCCTGGGAGAAAAAACTGTACGAAGAAGTTCGGGTATGACTGATCGTCGTAGATTTCCTGATTGAGATCTCTTTCATTGTTGTTGTATAACTCTGATTCTTACACATGCTACCATCCTGAACAGTCAGGTGAAACGGTGCGCCGTGCATACGAAAAGAAATGCGCACAGCTTAGGAGCCAAGATGTGAACGGAGAGGATCCGTCGGCAGTGGACAAAACAAGGGCCGCAATGAGAGATCTGCACACACAGATAAAGGTTTCCATTCACTCCGTAGAAGCCATCTCGAAGAGGATTGAAACGTTACGGGATGAAGAATTGCAGCCTCAACTCTTTGAACTCGTACAAGGGTAAGTCATTTGCTTTCCATAATCGCTGGTTCTTAAGACACTCCAAGATATATCAGAGCTACAATAACGCTAGAAATGTTAGCGCATCCTTCCTCCCACTATAGGCATTAACGTAAAATTCCGCTACCGTAGCCAAAAGACGAAAGCTACAGAAGAGAAAATGATCAGAAACCAGAGTAGTCTTCGACATAAACAGATGAATTTTCGGGTTGCCGACGAGTTGGCACTTGCTTGCAAAGTTCATGACCACTTGGCTGTGAATTGTTTTGTAACACCATTTTCGGACTAACTCTGGCTTCTCTTCCTGGCAGATTAGCAAGGATGTGGAAAGTAATGGCAGAAAGTCACCAAACACAGAAGCGAGCAATAGACGAGGCTAAGCTAATGCTAGCCAGCACATCTTCAAAACTCGCAAAAAGGAACTCTTATATGCCAAATGCTGACCCTCAACGACTAGCCAGGTCAGCTTCTAACCTGGAGACGGAGCTCAGAAACTGGCGTGCCTGCTATGATGCGTGGATCACCTCTCAGCGATCCTATGTACACGCATTGAGCGGCTGGCTACTCCGGTGCATCAGGTGTGATCCCGACGCATCGAAATTGCCATTGTCTCCACGTCGTTCAAGTGGAACCTTTCCTGTATTTGGACTGTGTTTGCAATGGTCAAAGTTTTTGGATGCCGTTAACGAGAAGCCAGTCCTGGATGGAATCGACTTCTTTGCAGCTGGGATGGGATATGTCAATGCTAACCAGTTAAGAGACGATTCCCAGCGTATTCCATCAAGGAGATTTGGGACTGACACGTCGACCGAACCTGGTGGGAACACGGAGCTGGTAGAGTACAGCCAAGCTGAAGAGGTAATGACCGTGGAGAAAATGGCTGAAATTTCTGCTAGAATACTTTGTGCTGGCATGTCAGTTGCTGTGAGCTCACTAACCGAATTCGCCATCCGCTCGGCCGAGGGATACAACGAACTCATCGACCAATGGGGGATTGCTAACGTGTCCTCATAGCCTTTCCGACATTGCTGGGATGTAGACTAGTTTTTCTTTGTGCTAGGTAGGTAGTTTTGCAGTGGCCCGCAGGTGCCAATGTAATTAGATGTAGTCCTACCTCAATGGTAGAAGTAGTGTAGTGCTATTAGTTCGGTCATCAAAATGAAACAAAAGGAAGAATTTAGTTAGGCTCTGCATATTATGACTTGTAAAGTTTCCGTGTTCAAGCTCTGAGAATGCAGTGAGATTAAAACTCGGTAAGAGGAACTTTCCTACTTTAGTGGTACAACTCGACTGGAACTCAAATTAATCAACCGAATATCTGTCCAAATATCAGATAGTTTTGACAAAAAGAAAGTCAGTGTTATGGTTCTACTTCTGATCAACTCACAGCCAACTAATGCTAAAATGAAGAAAAGTTGAGCTCGCAGATATCTGAAACTGATTACGCTGATGGTTTACCAAAATTTCTTTGTTGACCCAGAATTATGAGAAGAAACAAGAGGAAATGCCAAGAAAATCCCAGCTGCCGTAATAAGCCATCACGTCAATAACACGGCTCCTGATTCAAAGAATCGCTACTTCATTCGTAACCCTCGCCATCATCATCCTCTACCTCGGAAATGTTGTATCCTCCCATGATTGACAAAAAGAGAAGAACAGCAACCACCTGAGTTGCTAGGAAATATTTTGCCCTTCTTCTGAATTTTTTCTCTTCTGCAGTCTTTTCCTTTTTAGGTTTCCTCTTTGGCTTGGAACCTGACAAGAACATTTAGTGAATACAAGCTGAAATACGGAAAGAAGTTTGACTTTGATGGAACATATTTGCATCAAACTAGAAGAAAAAAAAATGTAGATTTGCAAGTAATGTAGAGTAATGTACTCCTCAACATTCCACCAAAAAAAATGTACTCCTCAACTTGTGTTCTCTACTATAGACAATTTTATTAACTATGTGAAAAGGGTCTATGGGGACAAGCAAACCAGTTCCTTGACAACATCAAGGGAAAAACGTGGATTCGAGAGAAGAATAGATGAATGAAAGCAGATTAAAGAAACCAACTTTCATTTTCATCAATAGATGAAAATTTTCCCGACTTGGTGATTGATATGGCAGCAAGCTATATATGACTTTGTGACCTTCTAGATCAAATTGAAACTGTACAAATCACAATAACTGACTTGAACTCGAAGAATTTCTTGTGGAAGTCGATGAAGAAGGGTGGAGTAGTGGAGCCGAGGGTGAGTCAACATCCAAAAACTCTGTCTTAAGTCTTTCTGCATATCTCACAAGGTTACTAAATTCCAATAGTGAAGTCCTCAGAACCGAAGCATCCTGAAATCACCACATGACCAGAACAAGAAACGTTAACTGCGTGGCCAAAAAAATAAAACAGTTATGCTGAGAGTTCAAAAAAATTGAACACTGTTCCAAAAAGAAGTCAATTCCTAACTTGAAATAGGATCAATAAACAACGTAACAATCCACAAGACGTTCAGTATATGTTAGCGATTAAGATAGACAAGACTGAGGCATCACAACTTGTTTAGCCAAACCTTTCAACTAGACTCATCGGGTCGAGGTGTTTGTATAAGAGTCTATTCGCATGCAGAAAAGAGAAACATCTACTCCAAGGGTAATTATCCAATTGCCTTCTAACGGGTAGTGGATAAGAAGCTTTAGAGTATAACTAAATTCCAATCTAACAATCGGTGCTTTGGGAAGAACCGCCGCAGAAGTTTCCACTAAATTGGGTCGGACCAAAAGACTGTAACTTGCAACACTAACGCAGCCAAAGAGTTTTACAGAGTTGAAACTATGAAATAGTGGAATCAGATACACTGTCCACGTCCAAACTAGTTGACTGAGACTACGTCACATTCTGTGTCAGCAAGCAAATTTCTGAAGTTGCACAGTTGTGCAGCAGCTCCTCTAAGACACTTAATGCCAACCTAAATCATTGGAAAATATTCTCACAATGAGATTCTGGAAGCAGAAAAAATATGTTATGAGTGAATGAACAACATCTCAGCAAATAAGGAATGTGCATAGGCCCAATACAAATAAAGAACATCCACTTTTTTTCAAAATAAAGAACATCCAACTGCTCTAAATTCAGCTTACAGGTAACGCTTCGAGAGTGAAAAGCACATGTGCAAGAAGAAGTGCGTCCAAGCTTGATGGCCTGCAGACAAGTATCAATTGCGACATGTCAGCTAGCTCTACGTCTACAACGAGAACTTTGCTATTGAAAAAATGTACAGAAGGGACAACCTGTTGTCAAACACAAACATCTCCTCCCCTAATTTCACTGACAGGGCTTCGTAAGCAGATTTAGCTTTCCGGTAAATCTGCTTGTATAAACTTTGTGTGAGTCAAAAGATCTCAGAGGTGTTGTCACAAAGCAAGAAGAAACGCAGCTACTCTCCTCACAAATGTTGAAAATCTTACCTCTTTCTCAATCTGCTCTGTGTTTTCCTTTGTTAAACCAAGTCGCTTCTTGACAGAATAAACTTGTTTCAGATTTAGAAGCTTTCCTATGACCCAAGGAAGATCAGAGTAATAGATATTCCGAGCAGAATTTCCATCACAGCCAATCCATAGCTCATATGTGATTGCATCTTCCAGCCAGGTGCTAATCATTGCTTTGAATGATACCCATTCGGGAACCGAGTTAAACTCAGAATCCAAATCGACAATACCATCTTCCTTCAAGCGTTGGATAACCCCACCGTTCTCATTAGAAAAGGCCACGTAAGTCCCAGATTCAACATACGGAATTTCATCTAGCCACAAACCGTAAACCAAAAGCAGTCAGGATGATTCTGGTAAATATAACATGTTAAAGCGCACAGTTGATTTTTAATTACACGGCACGTAATTGCCATCCCGAGATTATGCTTTATCAAGAGCGCAATAACACAACAGACATGTGTAAGAGCGCACAACAAAGTGCAGTATGCAGCAGAAAAAACAAATACAAAAATTTCAAACGCTAATTTAGACAATTTTGCCGTTTGTTTTAATGATCCTAATTCACAATGTCATCTTCCTTACAAAATCGCCTAAAACCCGGCCGCAGAGCATAACAAAAAGGTAATCAGGCACATGATGACCAATACCCTCCACAAAAATAACCGAAACCCCCCGCGCGAAGGGGGCCGGGCGGCCTATCAATCAAGAAAAACCGCTCTTCTTCAAAACTTAACCCTCAAACTATAACAAAGCTCTCGCTGTGACGTTCAAACACGACTGCCCTCTCGCCAACCGACATTGCACTAAACCCTAAAAAAAGAAATTTGAAGGGGGACCCACCCCAGTTGGAAAAAAAGATTGAAGATTTCGCCAAAAAATTTACCAGAATCGGGGTAGGTGGAGTTGAAGTCGAGGCGGAAAGGGAAGCGAGCCAACTTCAGGTAAGCGTAAACGGGAAGGCAAACTGGGCATCCTGTTGGGAGCCCGAACGCCGGTTTCCTAGCAACCAGAGTGTACCCTTCTCCTTCTCCTCCTTCCATCTCTCTCTCTCTCTCTCTCTTCTCTCTCTCTGTTAAATAAATGTTAAACCTCTGTAGGGTTTTCCGCGGAGATGATGATGAGTTCAGCGACAGCGCGATGGCGGTTTGTCCTCTTTTTTCTACTTGGGTGACAAATAATTCGATTCTGATTTAGCTGGTTGACTCATATGATCCAATTTTTTATTTCAATTTTTTTGACAAATCTAATACGTATTATTAATTATTTTTGAAATTTGAATGTGCATATTCAATTTTGTTACTTAGATGATTATGAATTGAATTGACTCGAATATAGATTCGTTTGATGGAGAAATTGATTTAGATTCGAATCGATCCATACAAATTCAAATTTGTACAAGTAGATCGAATCTGAATACAAATCATGGTTTGTGGAATTTGGATTCAAACTGTAGTCACTCCAATTCATAGATTTTAATGTTTATTAAGTTGGCCAATTTAAATTCAATTTGATAAAAAAATTTCGAAAGATGGTCAGACTCCTTATATTTAAAATGAATGGGTTTATACCCAAACTAATAATAAAATGGACCAAAAGAATTTTGATAATAAATGAATACGTACATGGAAAAAAGAACTTCAACGAGATGTGTAATTAGATAACGGAATTGCGAAAACAAAAGGGAAAAATAGTTCTTTACTTCTCATGGTGAGCCTGGAAGGGTGAGCATATGCACTGGACCGGACCGAAAAAGCGGGACCAGAATTTCTTTTCTTACTATACCGGACCGGGGTTCTTTCCGGTTTGGGTCAGGACCGAACTGTTTAGTCGGGTCCAAATCGGAACCAAACCGGAAACAAGAGACATGTTACAAAGCAGAGAGCAAAGAAAAGAATTAATCACACTTCACACAAATAGTGTCCATGCATTTTCACTACAAAGACAAATTTGTAGTCACCAATTCAAATAACAAATTCTTAAGAAGATCATCACTCAATTCTCAAACATATAAATCAACAAATTCTACATACAACTTAAATATTCAAATTCCAAACACAACTTGTAGTAACTCAATCTCAATCATCTTCATCTTTGCTAATTTCAATAGTCTTATTGATTGTTGGAAGTTGCGAGTGCGAACCACTATGAGCAATCTCTATCAAGTGAAATATAATTCATATTTCATATTTGTAAGGAACAAATTTATGTCAGAACTCAACAGATGAAGAAAAGAAAATTTACCGAATCTAATATTATCTTGTTTGTCCAAACTATCTTCTCGACCAATAGAATGAAAGGATCCTCGAAGCCAATCATGAGAACATAATAAAACTTCAAGCATAACCGGAGCCAAAGAACTCCTAAAATTATCAAGCACTCGTCTTCCTATGCTAAACGCAGATTCGGAAGCAACGGTAAAGATTGGCACTACTAATACATCACGAGCCATCTGACAAAGGATCGAGAACCTTACAGCATTTCTTTTCCACCAATTAAGAACATCAAACGGTGGTGAATTATGTGTATCCACTGGCATATTTTTTGCATAAGATATATAACCAAATCAGACTGAACTCCTTGTCCACTCTCACCATCAAAGATTTGGCATATTTCCATCCTTGCAACACTAGAGGTTCTACTTATGGTTGAAGTTGATGAAGATGTGACAGTTGAAGAACTTTCACTCATGCCATTACCAATACTGGATGGTGTCACCTCATCTTTGTAGTGAGTAAAGAACTTGTAGAGAGATTCTTTTGTCTTCTTCTTCATCAAATCGGCTACTTTATGATCATCATGCAAAAAGTGCATTGTAAAATCAATAAACTTCAACTTGTAGCGAGAATCCAAGATAGCTGCTACGAAGATCAACATGTTAATCTTTTCTGGATTCTTCCAATATTTTGTCAATTTTTCCTTCATCTTTCTTGCAATGCTACTTATGTCAAGATCAATATTTTCTATCCAAAAATTCTACCAAGAGGATTCCTTCTCTTGTCATATAGCAGGAAAATATAAAGATCACAATCCGAAAATAATAGTTTTAGTTTCAACTTCCATTTTATCCCAAAGAACTAACCCAAAAATTAGCAAAACAAATGATCCACAAATAAGAACAACAACTTACAATATCATTAGACAATGATGACATGCTTAAATATTTAATAAAAATATCAATTTAAAAAAGTCCCAATTTTTTCAAACCCTAATTTAATTTTAGAATTTATAATAGTACATACTTTCAATAGAAAGTGCAACTGAGAGAGGGGGCAAGTTACTAACTGTTATTAACCAATAGAGGGGGCAGCGTTGGGTGGTTGAAAGGGGCGAGCCGGTAGCTATGTTGGACCAGTATTGTGGTTGAGCAGGAGCCTTGAAGTTTGGTGGAATGGGTTTTTTATTCTCCCTGTAAGAAAAAGGAGGAATGAAGTTGTTTTCTAGGAGACCATGTAAATGGGTTTTAAGTAGGTGGAAAATTTCAACTTCGGTCCCGGTGTTTCTAGTTTTTTGGCACATAAACCTGGACCGGACCAGATACCAGATCCCCCTTATTTTAAAACAAAATTGGGCTGGTTTTTAATTTGGTTTTATCTGGTCTGGTTTTTTTGCTCCAGTTTGGTTTGGTTTTCCGATTTTTGGTCTATTTGCTCACCCATAAGGCTGGTAGTGCTTTAGAAAGGATTTCATAATGATGTAGGGTTAACAGACTGAACATTAAATATTTTATTTTTCATATTCACCAATGATTATAGAGGTTTTATTACACAAAGGGTTGTGGAATTTAATACATACCTAAATTTCTTTTGCTCATATACAAAATGAGGGAATGGATTTGGTCTTGGATGGGAAGAATGATCCAGGATCAATCTGGATAAAATATGTGCTATTAGATTAAATTTTTTAATTATAAACAATATCCGAAGATCAAAATTTATTGGGACTACTTTAGTCATTAAATAATTTTATTCTATTGAACTTTTCCTTTCTCTCTAAAATAAACAAAAACACTAATTAACAATCATTCCTAACCGTCATCACCATCGCCATCAAAGATACAATGAGCAATCTTTGGTGGGGGTTTCTAAAGGAGAAGGTGATAGAAGAGTTGATGCCAAGGAATCATCGGCAATAAAGTTGCCACCCACGTGTAGCACATTCATTTGGATAGCATGTGCATTGCTCGGGAAGCGGGATCTAGCAGGGGAATTATAAATGCCCTTGATGGAGTGGAAGGCTGACCTGCCCACCATGTCATCTAGGGTCTGATCTGAATACAGCTCCTGCGACATCTCTAGCATCCCCACTAAATTAGGATTTCGGTTTCTGAGGTTTTAGGGTTTATAAATGGTTTACTTTGATATGTTCGAATAGTTTGCTCTAATATATTCGAATAGTTTGCTCTGATATATTCACATAGTTTGCTCTGATATGTTCGAATAATTCGCTCTGATATGTTCGAATGGTTCCTTCTTATATGTTTGAATGGTTCCTTTTGATATATTCAAATGGTTTGCTAAATCATTTGAATATACATGACCAAACCATTTGAACTTATATGCATAATTATTTGAACATGCATGATCAAACTATTTGAACATTCATGATCAGACCATTTGAACATACATGGCTTTGATATAACTGAATAAACTATTTGATATAATAATACAAACCATTTGAACATACATTTGTCAAACCATTCGATATAACTGAGTAAACTATTTGATATAACAACATAAACTATTTGATATAATTGAGTAAAATTATGGGATAACTGCCTCCAGGCGCCCCAGGTTTGAGAAAATTTGTGTTTTAGCCCCCATATTTTTTATTATCATTTAGCCCTTCATTTTTGTGGAGAATGTATATTTTACCCCCTCTCGCCAGAATCCGATGATTTCTCCAACAAAAGTGGACCTGAGATTACAAAAATACCATTTTTTAAAAAAACAAACCTAAACAAATTCAAAACAAAAACCCCCGCCCAGAAACTCCCTCCTAAAAAACCCCCTTCTCTCCATCTTTGTCCTCTTCCCTGTAATTCACCTGAACCCCTCTTTCTTGTATATCTCTCACCCCCATATTCTGCATTATTTCCCAAATTACTGACCTTGAAGCCACTATCGCTTGAAAATCTACAAAACCTGTAGTTTAAAAAATGTTAATTCCCTTGAAAATGGAATGTGTTTGTCGAGATTCGTCTTAAAGAAGCTGGAACATAATAGAAGGGAAGACGTTCACGCTGGACTTTGTCTTCAATGAGGAGTCAATATACTATGACAAGGTACCACCGAATCGCTATAGTTTCTTGCATTTAGTGAACGATGCTAGTAAGGTTTTTTAGTTGAGTAGTTCTACGTATGAGTATAGACTGGATATTGGTATGAAGATATCAAGTGATAAAGAAGTAGAGTTCATGTTCAAGTACTATAAAGACAATGATGTTATTTGAATTTATATTGAGTCAGATAAAGTAGAACCAACTCTGGTTTGGGGAAAAATGCCTCGTATTAAAGGTTTGTTGGGAAAAGGATGCAGAGGTTCGCCCTTAAGTTGAACAGGAGGTTCTCCCTCAAGTTGAGCATGACGTTCTCCCTCAAATTGAATAAGAGGTTCCTGTAGTGGCTGAAGAGAAGAAGAGAATCCTAAATGGGTGTTGAAGAAGAAGAAGTTGAATATGAGGAAGAAAGCTTACTAGTTACCCATTTCTAGAATTTTACCTTTCACCAATAGATGGAAAGGACTGTTACTACCCTCCTATCTTGATGTGGTGTGTTGAAAGATCGAGGGTGAATAGACAAAGACAAGAAGGAGAGGGAGAACCATCTCTCAGATCTAACACTGTTAAGTGTGCAGCATGTAGGTTGTTGGGCCATAACATAAGGACTTGCCAAGACGCACCTATCAAGGATAAAGGCAAGAGACCTATGGTAAATTTTTATCACAATCCACTACTTTATGTTAGTTTCAATATTTTAAGTTCAACTTGGTACTTTTTTAAATAACAAAAAAGAAAGCAACAAAGTAAGAAAGGTGGACCATCAAGTGGCAAATTGGGACCACAAGTGCTTGCGGTTCGTTATCCACTTTATAGCTCTTTATACCCAAATGTTGATGAAATGAATTGACCCAACAACATGGTATCTCAGAGTGCTAGAACTTTTACAAGGAGAGCTTCCACTAGTAGAGCTTCTATAAGTAGAGCTTCCATCAGCAAAGGTCATGGAACTACAACTGTAGTAAGTTTAAGGAGGAGTACAAAATTGCAAAGTGGACCTGCAGTAGAGGCTTCGCAAAATCCACTTACTCTATTCTTGCAAATCCATGCTTTTGTTTCTTTTGAAGTTGATATGATCAAATTTACTTAGATGAAGTTGAGAATGTTTTGAAGTTGATCTATGATATCAAACTTAGAAGTTTCTTTTTGTTTTCAACTGGAAACATGATCAACCTTTGTCTGTTTTGAAGTGGAGACATGAACCTTAATAAAATCTATTTTAGGTTACTTTGTATTGGCATTTGGACATGTCTTTTAGCAGACTACACAAGCACCTTCATTTTTTTGAAATACAGCAAAAGAACCTAACAAAAGAACCTTCATTCATAAGTTGTAGATTACAATATCTCTTGAACGTAATTCTACTTCAACTAAAAAATACAACAATGTTACATATTATGAAAAATACAACAAGATTCTTGACCTAAGCTATTGAATATTGAACATCAGCATCAATCTGAACTTGATTTTTCACAAGCTCTTTCACCACCTTCAACTCTTCAACAATTTAGCCATAATCCGCAAACATCTATGAACAAGCACCATCAATAAGCAGCTTCGCTCATGGCTCACACCATCCAATCCAGTGACAATCATTGTTATTGTTCACATAACTTTAATCAAGTGACCCTTTTTTTTCACTCTCTGATATCTTCACCACAGCCCGATTCCCACACCTGCTATTAACATTCTTGTATCTCAGTTCATCAGCAAAACTATGTGACACATTCGACGAGATGATATGGCTCTGAGCTTCCTCAATACCAAGGCTAATACACCTAGGGTTTATACCAATTTTAGTTAAGTACTTTAGGGTTCAAGGTTCGGATTTGTCTGACTAAAAGGAAGGCATGTCAGGAATTAGGGTTGCCGCTCGATTTTTGGAAACATAGTGCAAGGAATCGAGCTACAGAGTTAACTATTCGGGGGAAAGAGAGTCAATAAGGCATACGAGGAAGAGGGATGGGAGGGTTACGGGGAAGAGGAAAAAGAAGGAGATAAGGGTTTTTTTAGGAAATAGTATCTGGGCGGGGGATATTTTTGTAAAAATGTCTTCGAGTTTATTTTTATAAAATAAAATGGTATTTTTGTAATCTCAGCTCCACTTTTGCTGGAGAAATCGTTGGATTCCGGTGAAAGTGGGTAAAATATACACTTTTCACAAACATGAAAGGTTGAATAATAATAAAAAAATATATGGCTAAAACACGAATTTTCTCAAACCCAAAGGGCCTGAGGACAATTATCTCTAAAATTATTTACATTGTTACAATAAAATAGTTTGTTATGTCATAATAAAATTAAGTCAATTATAAT
>SOPF01026915.1:0-25466 GCA_012979155.1 Hypericum perforatum
GTCCAATCCAGGCTTACTACGTCTACCCCCGTCATTAAAAACCTTTCTAGCAATCCCCCGGATCCACTTGCATACAGAATGAGAGGAAGATTGGGATGAGTTTGCTTCACGGTATCCACAATCTGCTTCAGGTATGGCAGACTGAACTCCTCAAAATCCACTGGACTCAGCTCCGTGGCCCATGAATCGAAAATTTGGACTGCTTGCGCTCCGTTATCAGCTTGGTACTTGATGTAAGTTGCCATGGAGGTAGCGAATTTTTGAAGCAAAGCGTGAAGAACCTATGGCAGTAGAAAACAGGGGAGATGTTGAAACTGTTATTTTGTAATGACTAGCAACCAAGCCTGTCCATAACCATGGAGAAATTCCATGACTTCGTAGACTTACCTTGGGCTGGGAGAATGCTAATCTTTTTATCTTCGTGAAGTGCTTTGATGAACCACCCTCAACACAATATGATGCCAGTGTAAAAGGAGCACCGACAAAACCGAGCACAGCAGCTTTGTTACCCACCTGAAAAGAGGGGAGACAAATGGCCATTTCCATTGGATCAGGTCTCTTTTCGCAAACTGGACGTCATAAGATCAAAAAAGCAGTCAGACCTCTTTTCGCAAGATTGTCAATGCTTCTCCGACATATGGAACAAATTCCTCTGGAACAAATTCTCTCACTTGTTCAACATCAGCAGCTTCACGCAAAGGATTGAATATCACAGGGCCCTTGCCTTTTATAATGTCAAAAGGTATATTCATCCCAGAAAGTGGGGTGAGAATGTCTGAGAACAAAATGACCTGTTTGAACAAGTAAACCTTACAATCAGTGGCAAGTCTATCAAAACCGATCGAAGAATTTCTCCAGAACTACAAACTTCTGAGAAATGACATTCATAGTTCGCCTGGACACTATTGTCATATAGCACCAGAGATTCAATCCAATCACGGGAAAGATAAAGACACGCTTCCTCATGTCAGCTTACCCCATCTGGCTTAAAGACTTTCCAAGGTTGCAGAGAGATTTCCACCACTAGATCCATGTTCTCTGACCTCTCGCGGAATGTGGGATGCTTCTCGCAGATTGCTTGATAGCTCTGTCAATAGAGGTCCCCAGTAAGCAAAGATGAAAGCTACCAACTAAGAACAAAGCAAGCCAGAAGGGCGACTTAACCAACAGATGCTGACTTCACCAAAATGCAAAAAGAAAGACACTTGATATGCACATATACTTCCAACAGCATCCAGCGATCAAAACCCATAAAAACGTTGATCATTGGTACTTGTACAGACTGTGAAAAGAATGGTAAAAGATGAATAAAATATCTTGCCTTCATGTACCTCCCTGCTTGTCTCATGAGCCAAACTGGCGGCCTCTCAACATCAAGGCCTCTAACTGCATTCAGCAACAATGGTTCCACAAGCGAACTAGCTTTCGGTTCAGCCACAGTCCCTGCACAATCCATCTTCCACAGGGTAAGAACAGCATAGACTTTATCATCAAAAGAGCAAAATTTTGATAGTTTCAAAGGCAAGTTCCCAAATTTAATTATCTTAGCCACTGGGTATAAAGTATAAAACTGAACCAACTTACTCACTGAGCCCACAAAGCCAAACTAGCTTCTAGACATGAAGACACGACCTTTGGGCTACACACAAAGGAGGGCAGCATCTCAAACTTCAGCTTCCACCCGCAAAGATAAAGTCTAAACCTTTGGGGCTAAATCCCAAAGGGCAACAATTCCCCAAAGAGCCAAACTCATCGGTAACCTCCAATTCCCAAACTTTTATCAACAGAATCGAACTTTCCAACACTAAAGTTTCAACCTTTACCAACCAATAACGCAAAAAGTGGATGTACCTTGAAGAGCACAGTGAACAACGGGGAGCTGCCTGGGAGAATGAGACCAATTTCTGGGAGGGCCTGAGATGGGTGACAGGGAAGAGATTGAGGAAGTCATCCCATGTACGCACTTCATATTGTTTCTTCTTCTTCTTCTTCTTTCCTACGCTTTACGTATTACAGATTTGGTCGTTCTCTCGAACATGTCCTAGAAAGGATGAGCTGACCCAAGTTTCCTGTATTGGAATGGTGTGCTGATTTGGGGATTTGGGGGCAGATAAGATGGATAATGAATTGGTATAGTAAGTAGTAGTACATCATAGATAAGGAAATTATAGGTAAAATGTTATCTTTAGAGATCCTGCTTGCCTATTCCCTTTTGACATGTCAGCCTGCTCCATAGTCCTCACAGTCCCCGTCAAATTATTTACTTCAATATTACCGGATCGATCTAATCTCGTCTAGTCAACCCCAGTGAATATGGCTGGTTTCAGGTTAAAAAAAGGTTTAATTGTTAACTATATCATAGATGTTATCTATTGTTTTTGACTAAAGAGAGTTCAATATTTGATTGATGTCTCTATACGGTTTCTCTCTTTTGTACAAGTGCAAGTAGGTTCTCAGATTTTTACCAACTGATTTTTGGGATCAATGTCTACCGAAATTGCTTGCCACATTCGAAGAAAGAAGCTTGGATCCAAGAGTGTTCATGTCGGGGTCCAAATATTAGACCCTCAAACGTTTCACTAAAAATAAATAAAAATGTACTTGCCCTTAATCCTGATCAAAAAGTGTACCTCACACTTCTAATTTTTGTTATATATTCCTCGAACCAATTTTCCAGGAACGCCCTCATATCCTTGGCCACTATTTCACCATTGACATCCAAACGAAAAGGAAACAATCCCTTCGAAAGTTGGGATGGTGTAAACAAAAATTTGCCAGGGAACTCTACGGTCTTTCGTATAAAGAATGTCAAATAACACGTATATGGTCTAGCAAGAACGGAACTACGGTTAAATAGTGTTAGAGTATTGGGAAGAGCCCAATACAAGTGGGTGAATAAAAAATTGGATCAATGGTGACATGGGTTTTTTTCCACATTATGAAAATGTGGATTACCACATTGATTAGCTCATCATGCTTAGACAAGTTTATAAGGAATTAAATGTCTAGCATGTGTAAGCTGATGGAAAAGGGGGAAACTCCTCGTGTGCCGTCCGTCCGGCCAGCTCGGCTCGCACGCGCGCGCACCCCTTTTTGTCTCGGGCTCGGGCTTGTGGGTTTGTGGGAATTGTTCCAGTTCCAGGGCTTTCTTTTTGGGACTGATCCGAACTTTTTGAAACTCCAAATTCTCAAGCCCAAAACCATTAGACCTTAGTCTGATAGGCCCATCGCTTGGAAGCTTCTGTGTTAGGTAGCTTTCGAGTTTGACTAATGGAAGGTCCATGCTGCCTATATAAGGAGCATTCTTCCAGCATTCCAAATTATCCCTAACTCACACTCTTCCAGAGCTCTCTACTTCTTCCTCTTAGTTTATAGTCTTTTTTTGTCCAGCATAAGTGTTGGAGTTCTAAGGCTGCCTAAGGTTTGAAAGGTGTTCAATAGTGCTTTCTATTATTCATGAGATTGGACGTTGTACCTTGGGAACTCTATTACCCACGGAGGCCTGAAGCATATAGGCGGGTAATAAGAATTTAAGGGCTCACGATGAAACTGTGGCCTCATCCAGAATCTAAATCCAAAGTTGAAAAAAATTTTGTCCAGAGGTTTTACACACTTAGCTCAAAGTATGATCGTGAGAATACTTAAAATCCTTCTCTCGTAATTACATTTAATATCTATTTTAATTTTATTACATTTAGCAGCTGTCTTTAATATCGTTAGTTTTTTCAATTGTGATCTTATAATTTGCCTTCATAAATATAAGAATTGTCCCAACAATCTTAAACTCTTATTATACTTGGCAAATCGTAATTCAACTTTGTTATTGATCATCATGGCTGATAACAATAACTCCAGTGAGGTGTTCCCAACCCACCCCAACGTGAACGAAGAGGTTCCCATACTGATGACTAGCGGTACTGAGATCGTGATGCCAGGTATTAAAAATCCAATGCCACTTCCATATTCTCAACTTGAGAAGCCAGAAAAGTTCAAGAGCGGAAATTTCAAGAGATGGCAATAAAAGATGTTTTTCTACTTGACTGCTTTGAACTTGAGTCGGTTTCTCAAGGAGAAGAAACCTAAGGAGGATGAGAGTAATCCACAACAAATTAAGATCTATAGTACATGGATACACGGGGATTATTTCTGCCACAACTATATTTTGAGCTTCCTTGATGATGCACTTTATAATGTGTACTATGCTAAAGAGACTTCAAAAGATCTTTGGGAATCATTAGAGCACAAATATAAAGTCGATGATGCTGGTGCAAAGAAATTTGTAGTCGGGTGCTTCTACGACTATCGGATAGTTGATGAAAGGAGTGTTATAGATCAATGCGAAGAGCTACAATTGATCTTCCACAAACTTGCACAAGAGGAGATGGCCATCAACGATGCCCTCCAAGTGGCTATGGTGATTGAAAAATTACCACTATTGTGGAAGGACTTCAAAATGTACCTCAAACATAAAAAGAAGACAATGACACTCAAGGACCTCATCTGAAGGTTACATATCGAATAAGATAGTCAAAAAGTTAATAAGAGACCAAGCAGTATGGTTGTTAAGGCCAATATGATCAAGGTTGGAGAGAACTCTTGAGGGAATAAACGTAAGCATTTAAATGACCCTAAGGGAGTTGCTCCGAATAAGAACTTTACTGGTGCTTGTTATGTGTGTAACAAAATTGTCCATCGAGCCAAAGATTGTTACAAACGTCTTGCTGCTAAGGAAAATAAGACGATAAACCAAGCCAAGGTAAAGAAGAAGAAGCTCGCTCATGCAAATATGGCAAAAGCTAGCTTAAGTTCTGACCTCGAGGAGATGTACCTCATGGCTATTGTGTCTGAGGTGAACCTTGTGGGAGGGAACTCAAAGGAATGGTGGGTTAACATAGGAGCTACCTGCCATATTTGTGTGAACAAGTAGATGTTTAACTTTGCTACTTCAAAGGTTGAAAGAAATAGGATGGTCGTGCTAAAAATGAATTCGGGAAAGGACATAATCTTGACTGATGTTCTACATATGCCCGAGATCTGAAAGAATCTAATATCTGGGATGGTGCTCAATAAGAGAGGCTTTCGGCTTGTGTTCGAGGCTGACAAGATCATCTTGAGTAAGGAAGGAATATTTGTTGGTAAGGGGTACTTAACCAACAATCTTTTCAAGATGAGTGTAATAAATTTAGTCCCAAAGGTAAAGTCTAGTGATAAGATTGATGTAGGTGCTGTCAATAAGGCCAGTACAAGCAATAATATAATGAATGTTGTCGAGAAGGCTAATGAAAAGTTGAAATTTGCTTATCTTCATGACTCATTATATTTATGGCATAGTAGACTAGGTCATGTGAACTACAAGTTCTTACAAAGACTAATTTCACTAAACCTAATACCAAAGCTTAACATCAATCATAAGCATAAGTGTGAGACTTGTGTTGAAGTAAAATATGCTAAAACATCTTCCCACTCGATTGAGCGAAGCACACAACTATTAGACTTAATCCATATCGATGTATGTGATTTAAAGTATGTGCAATCTCGAGGAGGTAAAAATTATTTCATAACTTTTATCGATGATTGTACTTGCTATTGTTATGTCTACTTAATGAGAAGTAAAGACGAAGTAATAGATGCATTTATTCAATATAAGAATGAAGTTGAGAATCAGCTTGGCAAGAAGATCAAAAATCTTTGAAGTGATCGAGGTGGTGAATATGAGTCTCTATTTGCACAAGTGTGTACTGAGAATAGAATTATTCACCAAACCACAACTCCCTATTCTCCTGAGCAAAATAGAATTGCGGAAAGGAAAAATAGGATGCTTAAGGAAATGATAAATGCCATGCTAATAAGTTCTGGACTACCCAAGAACTTGTGGGGGGAAGCTGTGCTTTCAGCCAACTATATACTTAACAGAGTACCCCACAAGAAGTTAGATAAAATACCTTATGAGTTGTGGAAATGCCGAGTACCTAGCTACAAATTTCTGAGAATTTGGGGATGTCTTGCTAAAGCCCCAATCCCTCCCCCTAAGAGGATGAGAATAGGACCCAAGACAGTGGATTGTGTGTCTATCGGATATGCACAAGACAATACAGCATATCGATTTCTAATACATAAGTCAAATAATCCTGATATCCATCCGAACACTATTATTGAAGCTAGGGATGCTTCTTTTTTTGAGGAAAGCTTTCCTCACAAGGCATGTAAAGTGGTTGACAATTAAGTTGACCAGAGTGAAAAAAATGTGGGGGGAGAAGAACTTGAAGAAGTTCAAGAACCTAAGCATAGTAAAAGAGCGAGGAAAGAAAATTCCTTTGGATCTAATTTTCTAACATACTTGTTAGAGAAAGATTCGATAACATACAAAAAAGCAATGTCTTCTACAGACTGTTTTTTAGAAGGAAGTAGTAAATAGTGAGATATAGTCTATCTTATATAATCACACATAGGAATTAGTGAAACTACCTCCAGGTAGTAAACTACTAGGTCACAAATGGATCTTCAAAAGAAAGATGAAGCTAAATGGTACTATTAATAAGTAAAGACTGAGCTTATAGTTAAAGGCTATAGGCAAATAGAGGGTATCAATTATTTTGACACTTATACTCCTGTCTCAAGGAAGACCTCAATAAGGTTAAGTATAGCCTTAGTGACATTGTTTGACCTAGAGATCTATCAAATGGATGTAAAAACAGCCTTCTTAAATAGAGATTTAAAAGAAGAGATATACATAGAACAACCAGAAGAGTTTTTAGTTCCAGGTAAAGAACATATGGTGTGTAAACTTGTGAAATCTTTATATGGGTTAAAACAAGCACCTAAGCAATGTCATGATAAATTTGATAGTATAATACTATCAAATAGTTTTTAAGTAAACTAATGTGATAAATGTGTTTACGTAAAAGGAGATCATAAAGACTATGTGATAGTTTATCTCTACATAGATGACATGTTAATTATGGATAATAATGATAATATCAAAATTACCAAGCGAATGTTGTCGAGAAATTTTGATATGAAAGACTTAGGAAAAGCTGACCTGATACTTGGGATGAAAATTACCAAGACTTCAGATGGTTATGCTCTTTTCCAAAGTTATTATGTCAAAAAGATACTAGACAAATTTGATAAGGGAAGCAATATCATTGCAAGAACACCAATGGAGCTAGTGTCAAGTCTCTGTAAGAATCGTGGAGATAATGTACAATAACAACATTATTTTAGAGTTATAGGCAGTCTAATGTATCTCCTGGACTGTACTAGACCAGACATTACAAACTCAGTAAATAGATTATCGAGGTATACGAGTAATCTTAATGATGAGCATTGGAAAGCGATAGTTAGAGTCCTTAGGTATCTAAGGTTTATAGCCAACTATGGATTATATTATACGAGACATCTAGCCATCTTTGAAGGATATTCAGACATAAATTGGATCTCAGACTCCAAGAATATAAAATCCACAAGTGGATATATTTTTGTTATTGAAGGGGCTGCGATCTTGTGGAGATCATGCAAGCAAACTTGCATTGCTAGATCAACTATATAATCAAAATTCATAGCATTAGATCTGGCAGCTGAGGAGGCAGATTGGCTTCGAAGTTTCTTGGAAGATATTCCAGCATGGATAAAACCCATGCCCTTAATTAGTGTACACTGTGATAGTTAGTCAGCTATTGGAAGGGTACAAAATAATATGTATAATAGAAAGTCCAGACACATACATTATAGACATAAATCTATGAGAATATTATTGAGAATGAGTGTCATAACTTTAGATTATGTGAAGTCTAAAGAGAATATCACGGATCTATTAACAAAAAGTCTAATGAGAGACAAAGTTAAGATTTTATCGAGGGGAATGGGATTAAAGCCCATAAAATGACTTAATCATATGATGGCAACCCAACCTAGATTGTAAACCCCAATATGCAGGTTCAATGAGACAACCAAATTGTGAGGCTAGGGTCAACCAAAATACTCAGAAAATTGAGTTTTCTAACTATTCCTATGATGAGAGAATAATAGACCTGTCCATGGGAAGGTTAAGCTTTAAGCTTTTAATGATCCTTATATTTTGAGTATATAAGTAGAGTATGGCAGGATATTTCTTATAAGAGATCACCTATATCAAATGTGAAGGGGCTGCTTCTATGAGATGAGTTAAGGGCTAAATCTCTTAAGTATTCGATGAAGTTTCCAAGGCAGTCTAGGGCTAAAATGGACAACAACGAAAGAACCAAGTAGTGGTTTGAGAATGAGTTGTATGAGTACCTTTGTCTAGGCATACACAAAATGCCAAATAGTTCAAGGTATTGCGTCCACTGGTTGGCAAGTATATCTGAAGGTATTTCACTAAGGAAGGTTCAAGGTTTCAACTATCTTTCCTGATACAATAAATTCTTGCAGAACTCCATGTTGCATTTAGTATTGATAGGCTCATAGTATAGGTCAATTTTGCATTTATGTAGGAGATTGTTAGAGTATTAGGAAGAGCCTAATACAAGTGGGTGAATAAAAAATTGGATCAATGGTGGCATGGGTTTTTTCCATATTATAAAAATGTGGATTACCACATTGATTAGCTCACCATGCTTAGACAGGTTTATAAGGAATTATATGTCTAGCATGTGTAAGCTGGAGGAAAAGGGGAAAGCTTCTTGTGCACCGTTCGTCCGTCCGTCCAGCCATCTCGACTTGCACATATGCATGCACGCACACCCTTTCCTGTCCCATCTCGGGCTCGGGCTCGAGCTTGGGCTCGGGCTTGAGGGCTTGTGGGTTTGTGGGTTTGTGGGAATTGTTCCAGTTCCAGGGCTTTCTTTTTGGGACTGATTCGAGCTTTTGAGTTTGATGGGAAAATAGTCAGCCATTGATAGTGATCACCTAGTTATTAATTTTTTATATGGAAGGTGACTGTTGGAAGGTCCATGCTATCTATATAAGGAGCCTTCCTCCAGCATTCCAAATTATCTCAAGCTTATACTCTTCATGAGCTCTCTACTTGTCCCTCTTAGATCATAGTTTTTTTTTCAGCATAAGTGTCAGAGTTCTAAGGCTGCCTAAGATTCAAAAGGTGTTTAATAGTGCTTCGTATTGTTCATGAGATTGGGCATTGTACCTTGGGAACTCTATTATCGGCTTGAAGCATATAGGCGGGTAATAAGAGTTAAAAGGCACACAGTGAAACTGTGGCCTCGTCCAGGATCTAAATCCAAAGTCGAAGAAATTTCTGTCTAGAGATTTTACACACTTAGCTCAAAGTGTGATCCTGATAACTCTTAAAACTCTTCTCTGGTAATTACATTTAATAGTTGTTTTGATTTTATTACATTTAACAGCTGTCTTTAATATCGTTAATTTTTCCAACTATGATCTTACAATTTGCCTTCATAAATATACAAATTATCCCAACAAGTAGAACATGTATCACACGACAGTGAGAGGCTAGGCTAACAACTATAGTAGGTGGTTTAGGAAAGGGGAGAAGGCTCAGAATATGGTGTCAATGGTTAAGAAATCTGTTGCTGCCGGTCCATGAACTTGGAGCCCTTGTTTGCACACTTTCAACTTCAAAGGCTCGCTCTTGTGTCTCTCTCTCTCTCTGAAATGTTGGATCCATCCATCATCGAAGGCCCATTTGGTCGAAATGTCTCAAAACCTTGTCCATACTTAGCTCCTGCCTTAATCAAAATAATAATAATAATAATAATAATAATAATAATAATAATTATTCCAGTCATCTCCTTCTCTCTTTTTTCTATTTATTTTTGGGTAAATTACATCTGGCCCCCTCAGGTTTGGGGTATTTAATGCTCGCCCCCTATTATTATAAAATCGATTAAAAAACCTTTCATGTATGGCAAAATTGTACAAATCAGCCCCTTATGCCATCGAAGATTTTTTCCAGCGAGGAGGCACACAAAATGACAAAAATACCCCTATACTAAAAAAACAACAAATTTCCAATCTTCGTCCTCCCTCCTCATCCTCCTCTCCTCCCTAGAACGAGCTCCCATGTTCTATTTTTCACCAACCCTTCTTCCCCTTCATTAAAAGCTATCGAATTGAAAAAGAGCTCCCGTGTTTTGTTTTTCACTAACCCTTCTTCCTTTCATTAAATTTCCAGAATTTGTAACCCTGCTTATAAAATTGGGGGAGAGAGAAATCCTTTAACTAGTGCCCCGAAGTAGAAAACTTCACCGAAATAACCGGAAGCCTCTTCAAACACCTCCTCCTCCACATCTTTTCCCCTTCTAAATTTCTCTGAAAGTGAAAACTTAGGGTTCCTCTATAGAATGACAAGAAGGATAACAGGATTAGGGCTTCTCTTCGCCCGAGGGATTGAACCGTAATTTTGTCTTTCATCCGGAATTGGTGCTTCTCTTGCTTTATCATAAACGACAATTCGGTGCTCGTTTGTTAGCTGACCCATCCTTCGAGGAAGGCAGAGGCTTTGAATTGGGTTTTGGTGTTATTGTTTTTGTAGATGATAGAATTGAATGGGAGAAGAGAAGATAGGTAGTAGTAGTATGGAATTTGGTGCTCGTCTGGCAGCGACCAAGAATAGATTCGACGCAGCGATGGCAGCCCGGACGGGCTCCCAAGGGCACTCGAAGTCGGAGGCGGTGGCCTTGAGCTCGACCCACTTCTACATCTCGTAAATTTGGCGCTCGCAGGCGAGGTGGGCCTGGAGGAGCAGCTCAAGTCGTGGAAATCAACATCGCTTGCCACCGACCATTGTATCCTCAAGTACGCCGGCGACGTGGGGATTGGGCAATTGATGATTGTGATGGATTCTTATGGTTGTTTTTTCTGTGTAATTTGGCCTGGTATTGAAGAATTAGAGTTTTTTTTGGATCTTGCTTTTTTGTTTAATTAATTAAAGTGGCTTTAATCTTCTCTTTTCTAATTCTTAATAATTTGGATTGCATATGTTTGTTTGGTTGAAGGAGGAATGAAGGAGGAGGAAGGAAGGAGGAGAGAGAAGTTTTTTTAGTTTTTTTTAGTATAAGGGTATTTTTGTCATTTCTCGTACCTCCTCGCCAGAGAATCTCCGATTCTGACATGAGGGGCTGATTCGTACAATTTCGTCATACAGGAAGGGTTTTTTAATCGATTTTAGAATAGTAGGGAGACGAACGTTAAATATCCCAAACCCGAGGGGGCCAGATGTAATTTATCTTTATTTTTTCAAAAAGGATTCTCTTTTAACGCATTCTCGGCTCCGATTCCCGCTTTATGGAATAGTCCGATAACGACTCTCCCTCCCTCCCTCCCTGTGTTTTATTTTGCTATCCTTCCTCAGTTCTACTACCCAACTGCACTTAAGTTTCAGTTTATCTGAGATTTCTCTTTCCGTTGGAATATGTGTTAGTTTTGTTATTTGTCTCTCTTTTTTATTAGAGGTTATCTTTTAAGTTTTTGTTTTTGTTTAGTTGTTAGCTACAAATTTTTATAAAGGCTATGAGATTCTCTCCAATACACCAAAATGGATACATATATATATATATATACACACACACACACACTCACTTAGTCATTAATGCTTCCTAAGTTGCAACTCGGATATTAATCTTCGTATTTAATCAAAAAAAACTGTAATCAACAGATGCAAATAAAATCCATGAATTTTTGGCTATTCCTAACATCAACAAAATCCACTCAAAAGATGCCAATCATAAAATCACACTTGCTGATCCGCCGATAGTTATCAATGCTCACAAATTACTTAAACATCACGAAGCTTAAACGTATACCGACAGATAGCTCAATGATGGCTTAAAAGCCACCACCACCACCAACACAAAAACTTTACTAACACTTTTTTTATGGACATACCTTATTGGTCAAAGGCAAGCTGGGGAGTATTACATGTTCGCCTTATATCTAAATCTCTCAGTAGTTGCATTCCGTTGAGATCAGCAATTATCTTTTTGTCAGATAATTTGCAGTTCACCAGGCTCAATTTAACTAGGCAAGGGAACACCGCAGAGAAGGAAAAGCCGAAAGAGAGTCGATCCACATCTATTTCATCAGCATAAAGCTCTTCCACGGATTCGATCCTTTGATTCGGCATTGTGCGCAATCCTGTACAGCCCGATATGTCCAAGAGTTTTACAGGCGGCATCCGTAGCTCCTCTAGGCCGGTGCATCCTTTCAGACTAAGTTGCACAAGACTTGTCAGCTCTCCGATGGAAGGATGAATCTCAACTAGACTTGTGCAATATTCCAGCGATAACCTCTCAAGGTTTGGGAGATGGAGACAACTGAAATCAGGGGTCCTCTCTAGGCAAAGTGAATGGAGGTTGAGGATCTTCAACTTCTTCAGCGGCTGGAAACCAACAACAGATGTTACATCTTTATTAGCCAAAAGAGAGAGAGCGCACGAGCGCGCATATATATTAAAAAGATTCTGACAGTTTGGGCAGAGAGGGAGGGAGATGTGATGATGTACCGGGCTTCCATTCCAAAGCTGTCGCAAGCTAGTATTGCGCAAGTCAAGAATTACCAAGTCCTGTAAGGAGATGGCGTCTGGTATCTGGTGTAATGAGAATCCTTCCCAGGTCAACCAAACCAGGTCTTTCGGGAAATACTTGTAATCTCCTTTGAGTTTTATGCTTAAAAGTTGTAGCAGCTTCAAATCGGTCATTTGTCCCAGTGCCTTGGTTCTGAATTCATTCTCGGTTGAATCTACTTGCTCCCCGTCGATGATGAAGCTTCTTGTATACTTTGTTCCCTAATGCAAGAGTTAAGGTTAGTTGGCAAAGACCAGAAGAAAAAAAAAATAAAAAAAGGGCCGGGGACATGCATGTTTAATTTGCTTACGTTGCATTTCTCCAATATTCTCTTTGCATCCTCGGAGTGCCAAATATGACTACGATCTTCCACATATTGAGTGTTGTTGAGGCGAATAATCTCTCTTCCCATGTCAATAGTCGGTTGATTCATAGTCACTTTGTTACTCTGATCAACCGACACCAAATGTCTTGCTTGGAGATTACCAAACCCGCTTGACTTGTACTCCCTGCAATTGTCGAGCACTAAATTCAAATGATAACAATCCCTTCCACTATAGAAACACGCTATGTCGAAGAAGAGCTTCTTATCATTATCTTCCAGGGAGTTTAGGCAATGTCTCGCTTTCATGACATATCCTAACATCTGTATGCCAGGTATGCACTGTTCGTCCAAGTGATTGAATAGATAAGCAAAGGCACGGAGAAATAAAGGGACCCCGCAACAATAACTTATATCAGGCATAATTCTCCCTTGGGATCCAACAACTCTATTCGCTCCAAATGCATGCCAACTGAATAGCTCACGTGATTCTTCTAGTGTCAAAGCCTCCACGAGAAACTTCACACAATGACGATCTCCAAGCAATTTTGAGTCCACGGATGTCACAATCACTTTACTTCCCTCCTTGAGATTTCTGGGATCTTCAATCAAGTCAAACAACTGTTGTGCTTCATCCAGATCAGCAAGAACGATCAGTGATCGCTTATTCTTGAGACCTTCAACGATCCTTGCTTTTCTTTCTGATTCGCCTCGAGAGTCGTTGCTTCCCATTTTTCGATTGCAGAGTCTAGAGTAAAGTTGGCTCTGTAACTTGGCAATGCTATCAGGTTGCTTGGACTTTTCAGCGACATTGTCAAGAAACACCATGGCTTCAAAGTCCTTGTAGTTGTAACGGGAGACGACTGCAGCGATTGTCTTTTTCCCGATCCCGTGTGCTCCGTGGAGGAGAGCGATGCGTTTGCCATGTGACTGATCTCGAACCCATTCCTCAAGCCCTGAATATCGATTCGGTTTGCCAACTAGTTTGGAAGGAATATACAATGTCACCGGATTTGCCAAACGCAACGCGTCATCAACCACAGTTTTGATAAAATCTGATTGGTACCTGCATTACAACATGTGTAACTAAACTACTAGCTAGACGATGGTTCCAATCAGAAAGAAGAGCAACATCCTTACATATATATATACACACACACACTGTACCCACCCTTGTGTATAGACATGACCAGTTAGCTGAGCAACTTCCCGAAGAGCATCCCTCCATCTAACTAGGTTGCGCTTACTCTCTTCCTGCTGGACCAACTCCACCACCTCCTGGTTCCCCTCCACCCTCTTCCTAGAAGAGAAGATGCTTCTTTTTCTATTTTGGACCACATCAAATATGAATGTGATCAATAAATAAATAAATAAATAAAGTTGAGAAAAAACAGTAAGAAAAGTAAAAAAAAACTGCACACTAGTATTATTGAATTGCGCAAATCACACTATCTGCGGATCATTTCAATAGCCATCAAACCTAGGATAGCTTGGGAACTAGTGGGTAAAATTTATTGTACAGTGATTGGCACTAAAAATTATTAGTGGATTGTGTTCATCGTATCCTGCTCACCTCCATGGAATAGTAATATTCCATCCTTTTCTCTCCTTCTTCAACTTGCTGTGCCTCTTGAACGACGTGCCGTAGGTCCCTTTGAGCTCCCTTACGTCGTCAGGGTCCACTTTGAAGAAAACAGGCAGCACCTCCACCTCGCCCCTCCTCCTGCGATCCATGAACATGGAAACTTCGTCGAGGCAGTAAGTGGAGGACGCAAAGTCCGCAGAGAATATGATGACCGCCACCTTGGACTCCCCGATCGCCTTCTCGATCTCCAGCTCGAACTCTGCTCCCTTTTCGATTTCATCGCAGTCACGGAACGTGTGCATCCCTGTCCGCGTGAGTTCATGGTAAAGCCTATCGGCGAAATCGTCACGGATGTCGCCTCTGAAGCTGAGGAACGCGTCGTAGTTCCTGGCAGAAGAAGATTCTCCGACGACGACGACGTGGTGATCTAGTCGAGTAGTAGCCATGACGACGACGACGACGACTGTAACAAGTTGGAAGTGATATAGTAAATACGTGGACAGCCAATTGAGATGGGTCAAATGAGGCGGCTAGCAGATGAGCACGGATAAGACTTTTCTTCTTCTGTTTAATAGGAAAAAGAAATTTCCATGTCCTTACTTGGCTAGCTCAAGACTGGAACGTGTAAGAGCATACCTTTTTTTTTTTAAGAATATAAATACTAATGCTATGAGCCGGCAGTACTGTCGCCATGTGAGCTGGTAAGTTCAACTCTTTTAAGAATATAAATAATAATGATTATTCTTTTAAAAAAAATGTCTGTATAAATAAATATACGAGATTAAAAATAAATCTTTCCGCGGATATCCCCGCAATCCGATTAAGTGTGAGCTGTCTGCCGATATTTTTCTTTCTTTCTTAAATACGTTTTAGTATATCTGAAATACTTAACAATACCCCTCAAAGGAAATACTTTACTATAATGTTCAGTGGCTTATGTCTGAACACTAATTAACTTGTGTCCTCTGCATTTCTGGTTAACTGCTCCTGCTATGGATAATAATATCATACACTCATTTATTTATTATATAAAAATAGGAAAACTAAACATTTAACAATGACAGGCATTTTATTTTATCGTTGGCAGCTGGGTTTGAAGGTGACCTTTCCCAGTTGACTTGACCCGCTGGGCCTTTCTCACTTTTGATTTGCTATTATGTTTTGTAAATTTCAATTTTATGTATCGTTACGCGTTAATCACACGGTTATAACTGTGACCAACTCATGTCTAAAGTCTGGCAAAAGGAAGAAGATATTTACGGGAATGTGCTCAGATACTAGTTTTTTTTTTATGACTGAATCTAAACATAGATCTCAATATAAATTTTAGAATGAACATGTCTTGAATCCAGAACTTTACAATCTAGATTTGGATGAGGATGTGGAACCTATGTAAACTTTGACAACAAGTGTAACTTAAAACAATAGCATTTGAATTTGGATTTGAATCTGAATTTGTGATGCATGTCGAAAACCAGTTATAAGTATTATTTGGGGAAAATTATCTTCGGGCCCTCTCGGTTTTGAGAAAATTCGTGTTTTAGTCCTCGTACTATTTTTTATTAGCATTCGACCTTTCTAGTTTGCAAAAAGTGTATATTTTGCCCCCTATCGCCGGAATCGAACAATTTCTCCGGCAAGAGTGGACCTGAGATTACCAAATTGCCCTTTCTTTGTTAAAAAATAAATTCTCCTTCCATTTTTACAAAAATCCCCGCCAATAAACTCCCTCCTAAAAAACCCTCTTCTCTCCACCCCGAACCCCTCTTCCTCTTCCCCATAACCCACCGCGAACCCCTCTTCCTCGTACATCTCTCATCCCACATTCCTCTCTTTTCCCAAAGTACTGACTTTGAAGCCACCGTCACTCAAAAATCTGCAAAACTCGTAGTTTAAAAAACCCTAATTTCCTCGAAATTGGAATGTGTTTGTTGAGACTCTTGTGGAAGAAGCCGAAACATGATGGAAGGGAAGACGTTCACGTTGAAGTTCATGTTTAACGGGGAGTCAGTATGCTATGACAAGGTACCACCGAATCGCTATAGTTTCTTGCATTTGGTGAACGATGCCACTAAGGCTTTTGAGTTGAGTAGTTCTACATATGAGTATAGACAGGATATTGGTATGGAGATATCAAGTGATAAAGAAGTTGAGTTTATGTTCAAGTACTATGAAAATGATATTGTTATTCGAATTTATAATGAGTTGGATGGAGCAGAACCAACTCTAGTTTGGGATAAAGTAACTCGTATTGCTAGAAGGGTTTGTTGGGAAGAGGATGCAGAGGTTCACCTTCAAGTTGAACAGGAGGTTCTTGTAGTGGTTGAAAGAGAAGAAGAGAGTGTTAATGTAGGTATTGGAGAAGAAGAAGTTGAACATGAGGTTCCTATAGTGGTTGAAAGAGAAGAAGAGAGTGTTAATGTGTATACTGGAGAAGAAGAAGTTGAACAAGAGATTCATGTAGTGGCTAAAAGAGAGGAAGGGAGTCTTAATGTGTGTGTTGGAGAAGCAGAAGCTGAAGAGGACGTTGTCCCTGAAGTTGATATGGAGATTTGATGTGTGTCTAAAACACGCATTAAACACATAGGATTTTGAATTGATTTTATACTTTTATCTTTAATTTCATATTATTTTAGTTAATATTTGAGTTTTAGGTGACTAATGGATTCTTTTCACTAATTTATAGGAAAAGAGGCAATTTTAGAAAAGAATTATATTCGAAGGAGGAGTCTAGCAGGGACAGCTACCTTAGAGGGGCATTTTTGTCCATTTTGGAGCAGAATTTGGATAAGTCTATTGGACACAAAATTGAAGATCTCTCTTTCCTCGTTCTGTCAATATAAAAAACGCAAAAATATGAGTCTGGAAGAGAAAGTTATGACAAAAATACTGAAGGCTAATTTGGCAGATTTTATTTAGCAGAAATTCGGAGATAGCATTGGAAATTCACTTTTATGAGAAGTTAGGACTCTTTAGGATGACTCTTTTAGAATTTTAGGTTTAGGAGGATTATATAACCCTAGTAGCTTTATTTTAGACTCTCCTCTCTTCCCAAATAGTCGTAATTTCATTCCGTAGATTAGGTTTTATTTTATTATGAGGAACTAATCCTCTTGGTAGATTTCAGGAAGGAACCAATGGTTGTGAGGATCTTATTTTATTAAATCTTATTTATTTTAGTATTTGTTTATTTCTTGCGCTTAATATTGTTTTTGAATGGTTTGCGGTCGTGAATCTATTTTAGAATTAATTTGCCATCGATTTCTGATTAGCGGTTGTAGTTAGGGATTGAACAAGGAGCAAAGTTAATTTTGCGAGGAACGGTTGTTACCAAACTAATTAACTAGGAGTAAGTAAGGCTAGTTTGTACATACCAAGGTTTTGAGTATAATAGTTAGGAGTAGGAACATCTATTCTTAATGCTATTGCTTTCTAGATTAGAAATCGGTTGATATTCTATCTGTTAGGTGATAAACAACTAGTTAGGCGGTTGCGTGGCTAGTTGATTATAGGATGTTAGTGGTCTTTTTGCGGTCGCGGGAGATTTACCCCTATTTGCTACATGAATTAGATTACCCTTAGTGATCCAGTGATCGACCACGTGGTATTCTGACCTCGAATCTACTATTTGTTTTTCATTGTTTTTGCATTCATATTTCTTTTTATTTTCTTAGTTTAGTTTATTTCCAAACATTCACAAATCTCCCCTTTTTTATTTTATTATTTTAATAGTTAGATTAATTGAATATTTGTTTCTTCTTGGATCTAACTCGGTATTTTCACTTACTTGGTACAAATTAGTAAGCCGTAGATATCGGTTTATTTTGAGGGGCTTCGACATGTTCGTCAAAATTTGGCGCCATTGTCGGGGAGGTAAACGTATTATTTGATTTATCTAACTTATGTTCAATAGAGCTTCATGTGCAGGTCCACTAACCTCTATGCTTGAACCTGATTGTGATGGATGGATCAATTATCTAATTGAGTACTATGGAGATTGATTTCATTGGAATCATGATCCTTATGCTCATTCATATCAACCCCATCCAACTCAAGCATCTAACTCATCATTGAAAGATCTTATTAAGACATTGGCCATCATAACAAACTAGAGTATCCAAGCTACTAATCAAAGCATTCAAAATCTTGCTGACCAAACTCAGGCAAGCATCAAGAATATTTAGGAGTAAATATCTCAACTTGCAGCTAATATAAGGAAGATCAAAGAAATTCATATGAACGTGGAGTGCCAAGAGTTCAACGTATAAGAAGTAAATGTAGATATGCAACGCGAAGAGGAAGTGGTGGAACTTGAAGAAGAACTTGAAGAAGAAGAAGAAGATGATGAATTAAAGGTCACAATTGTGCTGCAGCTCATCGAAGAACCACTAGAGATCATGCTACCTTCGACAACACCAACAAAATCACAAGAAGTAGAGTTTGAAGTTAAAGTCGGTGAACCCTATATAGATATCATGTTCTCGTATCAATTTGAGTACGTGTACGTATTGGATATGGTTAAAGAAGATGACAAGGCACCAAGAAGGAATATGAAGAGGAAGATCGCACAACCTTCCCGAGTTAAAATGAAGATTCAGGACCAAAACCAAATATTTAATCCCGGTTGAAAGAGATCAAAGAGACGTCTAGCTAACGACGTTAAATTAGCACTTATTGGGAGGCAACAAATGTCTTAATTTTGCAGGAAAACAAATGTGTGAAGTAATAAAGAAATTGTACGCTTGTTATTTGATCTTCGCCACGACAATTAAATATTGTCCCCGACAATTAAACTTTGAAATAAAAAAAATGGTGAAGGCGAGGAAGCAAAATGCGACGAGGTGAATAGATTAATTTATTCCATCGCAGGGACAAAAATTTGGACGCCACGAAGTGCACAGGAAGTGCCATGAATATTAAATTCCTTCTCTCCTTTGCAGCGACAATATGTTGGATGCCACCAGCAAGCAACCAAAGCCCAACATTACGGGCCAATTTCACGCCTATTTTCTTGGCTATTTCTACTGCCGATTTCCATTTTTTATATATACGAAGAGTTGCAATCCTAATTGGGCCCTCTCTTCAATATTTCTTGGGAAAATTAGGCTAAGGTCCCTGTACTTTGGGGATTCAATCGTTTTCGTCCCTACTGTTTAAAAACTACTCTTTGGATCCTTACTATGCAAAATAACCAAATTTTTTAGTCCCTAAAAATCAACACAATTTTTTTTATGACCATTATACCCTTCGCTGAAAAATTGACCCAAACCAAATCCAAATAAACCAAACCCAACCAAACCCATATAAAACCAACCAAATTAATTAAAACTAAACAAAGTCAATTAAAACCAAATAAACCCATCATTGCCGAGAGACAAGAGCTAATAATTCGGAGGAAGTCCAATGGACACAATTCAGAGGAAATCCAATTGAACAATTCAAAGGAAATTCAATTGGCCAAACATCAAAATGCACAAAAAAATCCAATTGAACAATTCGGAGTTTGACCCCAAAAACCCCTAAACCCTAATAAATCAAAATTCTCGATTGCTTTTTCGAGAGTGAAGCCTTGTGCGACTCCCATGGCCAACCACCGCCAATCGAGATCCAATTCGTGTAGGCCGATAACGTGGAATCCAAATTCTCTAACTTTGACGATCGACCATCGACCTCCTCAAGACCATCCAATTCGTGAGAAGTCCATCATGGACGAAGCCACCGTCAAACATCTTCTGACCAAAGCCGTTATCAAGAAGTAGTTTATAGTCTGACTCCTTAGCGAGGTTGAGGCCCCAAATTGCGAGAACGGCGAGGATGGCACGACAGGCGCGTGGGATTGGGGTGAACTCTGCCTTTGTCGTGGTTGGCCACGTTGTGCTGTCGTTAGAGCCAATGTACGTGAACCGCTTCAACACCCACCGGAGATAGCCCAGCATCATCATGCACTCCATCCCGTACGACACCGACATTTTGGCTTCTTGTTGTTCCCGACAGGAAAGGAGAGGAGTAGAGTAGAAGAAGCTTCTCGGTGTAGGAGAAAGGTTGGGTCTTTGTTGGGATTTATGATGGGTCTCCTTCTCGGCATCCTCGAACGTCGTCAACCAAGCTTTGTACACCGCCAACATTTTTTCACTAGCTTCGGTACTCCTTCTCTTTGAACGTCATCAACCGAGCTTCAATCCAGTCATTGTGGCTCAACAGACAGAACAGTCCAGCCAACCTGAATGGTTTGATTGAAGTGGTCGGAGGTGAGGGACTCACCGAGGATGACGGTGTTGAGGCGGGGATGTTGGATTTTAGGTTTTAATTTGGTTTGGTTTGATTTTAATTCAATCAGTTTGGTTGGATTAGATTTGGTTCAGGGTTATTTTTTGGAACAAGGGTATAACGGTGATAAAAAAAAATTATGTTGATCATTAGGGACTAAAAGACTTCGATTATTTTGCATAGTAGGGATTGAAAGAGTAATTTTTAAACAGTAGGGACTAAAACAGTTGAATCCCCAAAGTACAAGGGCTTTAGCCTAATTTTCCCATATTTCTTCCATCCATTATTCATTATTTTCCATCCTTGATTTGACTAATTAATTCTCATACAGGAACAAGGAACAATATCTCACTCTCGTCTGATTTGTGACACGCACAAGGCACGTCCTATCATCATGGAGCATGAACAAATCTAAGCTACATCCATGCTTTGCCTTTTCTCTCGTACAGACCAACTTCGAGCCAAAATGCCTCAAGCAAACAAAGCACTACCCGAGGGAGTTCTAAAACCTTAAACTCATTTATTTAGTTTATTTTTCTTCTTTTGTATTTTGTGTTTTATTTTCTTGTGTGTCTCGTGTGTCACGTATGTTTCAATTTTTTTTATTTTCATTTTTTATGTCACCCTTTAACATGAGGACATGTTGTTCTCTAAGTGTGGGGGATGTTTAGGTAATTTTTAGTTTCTTTTGTGTGTCGAGTCAACTATGTGTGAGAACTTGCAACCTTGAATTTTTGAGCCTTTAGCGACTTTAGATCCTTAGGAAAACTCATGCCAGGATAAAATTAGCAAGGATCTGATAAAGTCCACATTAAGAATTAGTTCTTGCTTTTCAAAAATCTCATAATTAGACTAAGAGACCACTAGTGTACGAGACTGATAGAACACTTGAGAGAATTTGGGTGGTACGGCTGTAGTAACCAATTCCCGCCTGTATCATGAAAATGTTTTAACTAATTTGTGTGAGGACTAACTGAGTGAAAAATAAAAACTTGCAACCCTTCTATATTCTTGAAAGAAAAAAAATTGTTCTTAAGGGATGTGAAAGAAAGGAAAGAAAATTGAAATGTGGAATGTGGAAAGCAAGGTGGAATGAGAAAGAATGCTAGCGGAAGGGCAGTAGTCAGGTAAATAAGTGAAGGTAGAGTAGTCTTCGGCTTAACTAAGATGGAGCTTGAGGATAGTTGTAGGAGTAACTAGAGTAACAAAAAGTTGTAATCAGGCCTATCGACATCCAAGAGTGAAGTCCCAAGTGCCATGCAAGTTGAGTGCTAACCATACTGACCTAAAATATTTTGGGATGAGGCCAAGCTAAATAGCATTATAAGTGCCTTAATATCCAGTCATGCCTTATGCTTATTGATGTTGAGTCTCTAGTGGTCTTCACTACTTCTGAATTATTAAAATTATGGGAAACTAGTTTGATTTGTGGGCTAGACTTGAATTGTGAAATTAACTTGGCATTAGAATTCCTAAGGATAGTCTGGTGTTAATAGTTCATTGATTCAATATGGTTAAATGGAAATGCTCGAGTTGCCAATACCTATTTTATGTGTATGTGTTATAGTTTCTTTTATTTTCTTTTGAGTCTTGTCTTTTGATTTTATGCTTAGATTGAGTCTTGGGGACAAGCAAAGTTTAAGTGTGAGGATGTTTGATATGTGTCTAAAACACGCATTAAACACATAGGATTTTGAGTTGATTTTGTACTTATATCTTTAGTTTCATATTGTTTTAGTCAACATTTGAGTTTTAGGTGACTAATGGATTATTTTCACTAATTTATAGAAAAAGAGGCAATTTTGGAAATGAATTATATTCGAAAGAGGAGTCTAGCAGGGATAGCTGCCTTGGAGGGGCATTTTTGTCCATTTTGAAGCACAATTTGGATAAGCCTATTAGACACAAAATTGAATATCTCTCTTTCATCATTCCGTCGATATAAAAAATGCACAAATTGGAGTCCAATAAAGAAAGTTACGAAAAAAATACTGAAGGCTAATTTGGTAGATTTTATTTAGCGAAAATTCGGGGACAATATTAGAAATTCACTTTCCTGAGAAGTTAGGACTCTTTAGGATGACTCTTTTAGGATTTTAGGTTTATGAGGGTTATATAACCCTAGTAGCTTTATTTTAGACTCTCCTCTTCCCCATTAGTCGCAATTTCATTCCGTAGATTAGGTTTTATTTTATTATGAGGAACTAATCTTCTTGGTAGATTTGAGGAAGGAACCCATGATTGTAAGTATCTTGTTTTCTTAAATCTTATTCATTTTAGTATTTGCTTATTCCTTGTGCTTAATATTGTTCTTGAATGGTTTTCAGTCGTGAATCTATTTTAGAACTAATTTGCCATCGATTTCTGATTAGCGATTGTAGTTAGAGATTGAACTAGGAGCAAAGTTAATTTTGTGAGGAACGGTTGTTACCAAACTGACTAACTAGGAGTAAGTAAGGCTAGTTTGCACATACCAAGGTTTTGAGTATAATCGCTAGGAGTAGGAACATCTATTTAATGCTATTGCTTTCTAGATTAGAAATCGGTTGATATTCTATCTGTTAGGTGATAAACAACTAGTTAGGCGGTTGCATGGTTAGTTGATTATAGGATGTTAGTGGTCTCTTTGCGGTCGCGGGAGATTTGCCCCTATTTGCTCTGTGAATTAGATTACCCTTAGTGATCCAGTGATCGACCACGTGGTATTTCGTCCTTGAAGCTACCATTTATTTTTCATTGTTTTTGCATTCATATTTCTTTTTATTTTCTTAATTTAGTTTATTTCCAAACATTAAAAAATATCCCCTTTCTTACTTTCTTGTTTTAATAGTTAGATTAATTGAATATTCGTTCCTCCTTGGATCTGACTCGGTATTTCTACTTACTTGCTACAAACTAGTAAGCCGTAGATATCGGACACACTCGTCAAGATTCTTGTTGGAGATGATGAGGATGAAGATGATCCTGATTATTCAGACTTGTCTTCTGCTGGATCTTCATCAGAAGATGTGAGACTCGGAAATTTAGTTGGTCGGCTTGTATCGTGCCGAAACAATTGCATTGGATATGCGATATTAAGTGTTTGAGTTTGTGAATGAATGTCGTTGGAGTTTGGTTTCGGCAAGTGCAATGCTTTAGAGAAATTTTCGGAATTGTGAAGTGTTGCTTGGTTCGGACAGATTGACCTGCTTGCGGTTAAATGGCCATAACTTTCTCGTCGTGAGTCCAAAGTGAGAAATTCCAACGGATTTGGAAACTAGACACTTTGGGGAACAACAAAGTCTTGGGTCAGATTGCCTGAAAACCAAGGGAAGGTTGTCATTCTTCAGCTGCTTGCTTCTGGTCTATTGTGATTGGACCATAAGTTATTTGTCTTCTTGCTAAGATTAAGTTGGTGAAGGGATTTTCTTTTGATTGGACCTCTTCCACCTCTTCAAATATCTCAGAGACTTCCTTTAAGAGTTAAGAAGCTGAGCTTCTTAGTCATTACACGAAATTATTAAGAGAAAGAAGAGAGAGAAGTGAGAAGGCTCTTAGAGTGAGAAAGAAGCAGCTCGATAAAGATTCAATTGGTAAGCCTACTTTTGTTCGCATTTGGATTTCGGACCTCTAAAGAGAGTTGTATAGGACTTCCTTAGCTTTGTTTTGGTATATTATACGTGGGTTTTGGATCAGGGAATCGTCGAGAAAGTGGTTTTGAATCTGGTCGTTGTTGCTGAGGTGGTCAGCTGAGCGACGTGAGGAAGATTGACTTGGTAAGCATACTTAGACCTCGAGTTGGGCTACGAAATTTTGATAGATAGTAGAGAACCTCTTGGGGTTTCCAGAATGGTATCTTATGTGTGTTTTGGTTGAAGGATTTGGGCTGTGTGTCCTGTTGAAGTTCAGGCTAGTTGGCTGCATTCAGATTGGCAGTGTTTGAGAAAAAGGCTTGGTAAGTGGTTTCTTTGCAAGATTCAGTTGCTATGTGAAATCTGAGTTGTTGAGGACTTGTTGGAGAAGTCTTATGAAGTGTTGTTTAAGGTAGTTGTGATCTGAGTTTGGATTATTTGTGTTGTCGTTGAAGATGGAAGTGTTGAACGGTTCTTATACTGTTGTTTCGTTGTTGATAGCATTTTGATTTTGGAAGGTTGGAGGTTAACCTCGATTCTGTGAATTGGGTATATGAACAAAGTTTCTATAAGGTGTGCGAGGGAAAGAGAATCGGTTTGGAGATTGAGTGTGGAAGGCATCGATTGCGATATCGGTGATCGTTGGAATTTGTCCTGTAAGCGGATAGACCATGACAAGTTTGGTTGTGTTCGTTATATGCATATTACCGATCTTGATTAATGTGCGTCTCATGCATATGTCGTTGAATATGATATGAGATTATGCATATGTGATTCGTTTGGGAGTATATGATCGGTGTGTGATAGATGTGATGTTTGTGAACAGCCGGCTAGATTGCTAGCTCGGGGCTGAGTTTGTATGATTGATATATCCATGTGAGATGGATTTTGGACCGTTGGGTCATGCATTTGATTCAAAATATATTTTGTGAGAGAAATGAACATGCTTTCCCATACTAACGGGGGATGTTAGTCTATGAGCTCATAGGTCGGGGATATCGCTAGTTTATACAAGTAAGCTAGTTTTTGTGTTTGTGTGGATGGAGATTCGTTTAGGCCTTTTGAATATCCCCTGGTAGTCAGAGGAAGTGGCCTTTTAAAACCTGTTCATAGCTCTGTGTGTGTGTCTATATTTGTGGTTGAGTTCATGGCTCCACATGGCT
>SOPF01026915.1:25476-63615 GCA_012979155.1 Hypericum perforatum
GAGTTCATGGCTCCACATGGCTTTATTGCCTTATGTGTTTATTTCTGCGATTTCGTTATTTTGTGAAGTATATTATCGTCATGCATTTCCGAGCATAAGTTGTGTCAAACATGGTTAAGTTCTGTGGCACGTATATCTCAAGCATAACTAATATGTTATGTTCTATCTCAGGTTCCTGGATGCCATAGTTGCGTTTGATTATGGAGTTCGTGTTTCGAGCCCGTCTCTTCCATTCGAGGGCTATGTTTTTTTAGGTCTCCAGTCTAGTACTATCTTTGTACATCGGTATAGACGCTCTATAGTGGTTAGACCCTTATTTATGTCCGAGTGTGGACTTTGTGTCTTTGGAGATGTTTTGTTTAGATTTACGATGATGGTTTGTGTACCATCAATGTTTATGATATGACTTTCGCATGTTTGTTTCCGATGTGTGTTTTCGTAATTGTGCATATTATTTTAAGGCTTGCTAGGTTACACATGTGTGGATGTTTATTGTGTGGTCTAGCGCCGATCACCGACCTTCGCGCAGGTCGTGACAGAAGACCTCAATTTAGATGAATTCATGGTTGAGGAAGATTGTGATGTCGCTGCTCAGGATTGCCAAAACTCACCTCATGGGGATCTAGATTCTGATGGCTCAAGTTCAGATTTTGCTGATGTTAATTATGGTATTAGGCTATTAGGGAGAGCGATACAGATGATGATGTTATTGGAGATGATAACCTACGTAAGAGGGCAACAAAGAAAGTGAAGATGGACCCAATTACTGATTATAGTGGGACACCATTTTCTGTTAAAAATGGGAAAGATATTAGTTTTCAAATTGGTCACTTTTTCAAAGATGCTGCTGAGTTTCACAATGTCTTAAAAGACTATATTATGAAAGGCAGATATGATATCAGATATATCAAGAATGAGCCAAGACAGATTACAACAACTTGTAAACCACTATATCCATGGAGGATTCATGCGTCGAATCTTAGTGGCCAGAAAATGATGATGATCAAGACTTATCTAGATGAGCATAATTGTGTAAAAGTTGCAAGTGGTGTTTGGGCTACCCCGAAATAGATTGCACAACAAATTGGTAGATTGCTAGATGATAATCTAACTTTGGACAATAAAATAATAAAAGTTAGCTTGAAGGAGTAGGGTGTAAAACCAAAGAAGTGGAAATTATTGAGGGCGAAGACTTATCATAAGATGGAGAAATATGGATCATATGTTGACAGCTATGCAAAGTTGAATATTTATTGTGAATTTCTGTGGAGGTTGAACCCCAAGTCTATTATTAAGCTAGAAGCACAACCCCAGGCTAACTTGAATGAGAAGTGCATTTTTATGAGAGTGTTTGTGTGCTTGTATGCTTCAAGGGGTAGATTTATCCACGGTTGTAGGCCATTCCTAGGCATAGACGGATGCCATTTGAAAGGACCCTTTGGAGGAGTTTTGTTGGCTGCAGTAGGATTGGATGCTAACAATGGATTTATTCCCATTTCTTGGGCCATAGTGGACAAGGAAAATGGACAAAATTGGAAGTAGTTTATTGAACTTCTATATGATACTGTTGGAGATCATGCTAGTGTGAAAACTTTGACCATTATGTCTAATGGACAAAAGGTATTAAGCTAATGGAATATATTCATGTTTATGTTATTTTTTTATAATTAACTAACTTGTGTTTTACTTGTTCATCACAGGATCTAGGTGATCAAATTGAAACCTTATTCCCTAATACTAGACACCGAAGGTGTGCGAAACATATTTCTGCTAACTTCTGTCAAGTCTTTAGAGGTGATGATGTAGAAAGCTATTTCTGGGAGTTAGCATATGCCACAACAAGATCTGACTTCCATAGGACATTAGCTATGATAAAGTTACAAAAGTTTCCAGCTAGAAGGTTTGGTAAGGAAATGGTGACACCTTCTTCATGGATTGAGAAGATTCCATCTGAAAAGTGGTCTGGACATGGGTTCGATAGAAAGGACTGCTATTACTCTCCTATCTTGATAAGGCGTGCTGGAAGACCGAGGGTGAATAGGCGAAGGCAAGAAAGAGAGAGAGAAGCAACTCTCAGATCTAACATTGTGAAGTGTACAATATGCAACAAGCTGGGCCATAACAAAAAGACTTGTAAAGGCGCACCAACCAAGAAAAAAGGCAAGCGACCTATGGTAAGTTTTTGTCACTATCCACTACTTTATTTTATATTCAATATTTTAAGTTCAACATGGTCCTTTTTTATACAGCAAAAAAGAAAGCAACAAAGCAAGAAAGGTGGACCATCAAGTGGCAGTTTGGGACCACAAGTCCTTGAAGTTGCTCAAGTTCCACTTTACAGCTCATTGAACCTAAATATTGATGAAATGAATTGGTCCGATGGAGCTTCCACCAGCAGACCTACATCTCAGCACGATGGAGCTTCCACCAGCAGACCTGCATCTCAGCATGATAGAGCTTCCACCAGTAGACCTGTAGTCAGTTTAAAGAGGAGTACGAGATTGCGAAGCAAACCTACAGTAGAGGCTTCACCAAAATCTACTTATAATCTATTCTTGCAAACTGAAGACTCTGTTCTTGCAAGCTGAAGATTTCCATTTCTTTTGAAGTTGATGTATGATCAAACTTACTTAGATGAAGTTTATAATATTTTGAAGTTGATCTATGATATCAAACTTAGAAGTTTTCTTTTGTTTTCAACTGGAAACACGATGAACCTTTGTCTATTTTGAAGTGGAGACATGAACCTTAATGATATCGGTTTTAAGTTGCTTTTTATTGGCTTTCTATTGGCATTTTAAAGTGCAGACTACACAAAGTACTTGATTTGGTTGGAACACAACAAAAGAACATAGCAAAAGAACCTTCATTCATTCAGAAGTTGCTAGTTACAACATCTATTCAACCTAATTCTACTTCAACTGAAAAAATACAATAATGTAGTACAACAAGATTCTTGACCCAAGCTATTGAACATTGAACATCACCAGCAATCTGAACTTAGTTTTTCACAAGCTCTTTCACCACCTTCAACTCTTCAACACTTTACCCACAATCCGCATACATCTTTGAACAAGCACCACAAGTAAGAAGTGTAGTAGGAAGCGTAGGTGCTCTATGGCCCTGAAACTTGACCTTAAAAAGGCTTATGATTTGGTCAACTGGAATTTTCTTGAATGTGTTATGATCAAGCTTGGTTTTCCAAGTAAGTGGGTTAGTTGTGTGATGGCTTGTATTTCCTCTGTTTCTTATTCCGTGCTACTTAATGGTAACCCTCTTGGTTGGTTTAGCCCTTCTAGAGAGATTAGGCAAGGGGACCCTTTGTCTCCCTACCTTTTCCTTCTAGTTTCAGATGCTTTTTTATATATATCCTTATGCACCAGCAATCAGGGACTATCTCCGGCTATAAGATTCCAGAACACTGCCCTACACTCACCCATATACTTTTTGCAGATGATACCCTGTTATTTGGGAAGGCGACTTCGATGGAGGCCAGAAATCTGAAAAGGATCCTGTCCAAGTTCACAAAAGTATCTGGACAGCATCTAAACTTCAATAAGTCTAGCATTCTTTTTGGCAGTGGCACACCTGTTATCAAAGCTGAAATCCTGAGTATTTTGAACATGATGGAGCTCGTGAAGGATGACAAATATTTAGGCCTTCCATCTTTGTAGGAAAGGTCCAAGGTGAATGCTCTCAAATTCATTTTGGAGAAGGTGTCTACAAAAGCGCAGTCTTTGGAAACACCGTCTTCTATCTTTTGCGGGTAGAGAAGTTATGGTAAAAGCTGTCCTCTCAGCCATTCCAACTTATTCGATGCAGTGCATTAAATTTCCTAGAAGTTTTTGCAAAAGTCTTAATGGCATCCTTGCTAACTTCTGGTGGAAAGGGAATGGCAACCAAAAATCTATTCACTGGATGAATTGGGGAAAGTTGACTTTTTCTAAAAGTTTAGGTGGCTTGGGTTTCAAAGATATGGAGGTCTTTAATAATGCACTCCTGGCCAAGCAGGCTTTCCGTATCCTTCATAACCCTGACCTCCTTTGTGCTAAATTGTTAAAGGGTCTCTACTTCCCTATATGTGATTTCTTGCAGGCTAGCAAAGGCAATGGAAGCTCTTGGATATGGCAAAGTCTACATAGGGGGAAAGAAAGGATTCGAAATAACACCCATTGGAGAATTGGAGATGGCTCGAAGATTGGCATTTGGAAGGATCAATGGATCCCTTCACTGCCACAGGGAAGAATCTGCTTCGAACAACCTACCCTAACTCATCTAAGTGTAGTCAAAGACCTGGTTGATCCTTCAACGGGCAATTGGAACAACTCTACCCTGATCGAAGTCTTTAACGTGCAGGAATCGGAGGCTATCTCTGGTTTGACTCCTCCAAAAAGTCAGCTGGAGGATAAGATAGTGTGGAGGCTTGCTACTAATGGAATCTACTCTGTCAAGGTGAGTTATTTCCATTTCAAATCCGTGCTTTCTGAAACCATCGTCGGTGATAAATGCAGGTCCGGATGATATATCTTTCTGGAAAATGGTCTAGAAGCTGAACGTGCCACCAAAGCTAAGGAGCTTTATTTGGAGGGCGGTGTCAAGATGTCTTCCCACTGCTCATAACATGTACCGTAGAAATATGGGGAGTAATGACGCTTGTGCTTTATGCAATCATGGGAGTGAAACTATTATTCATATTTTGTTTAATTGTGCTCCTGCTAAAGCTGTTTGGTTTCATTCTATGCTGGGGTACCTTGTGGATCAAAATGCGCATACTTGTTTAAAATTATGGTTGACAAATATGGTTAATGACTTGAATGGGCAAAATTCTGCGCACCTGATTACATATATGGTCTTTTTATGCTGGCAGATTTGGAAAGCAAGGAATGAGGCTGTGTTTGAAGGGACCTCTCAAGATCCTCTTGCTACTGCTAGTCGAGCCTTCACGGCTTGGAACGAATGGAAGGTAACCAAAGTTGGTGTGCCGATTAATGTCTTGAGACAAAGACCTTGTCGAAGATGGACATCACACCCCTTACATGAGGTGATAGTTAACTGCGATGCCGCGTAGAAAGCTGATGATCATAATGCGGGCTTCGGTGTAGTTGCTAGAAATGCTAATGGCCAACTTTTAGATGGTCATAACTTCTCGGATCAAGCTCCATCCACCTTGGATTTTGAGATTTGTGCCATACAAGCTGCTATTGAGTTGGTGGGTTCAAAGTTTCAAAACGTAACGGCCACTATCCAATCTGATTGCAAGGTGGCTGTGGACTTTATCAATGGCATGCTTGAATCGATCGGTTGGAAGTCTGAGAATGCGGCCTTTGTTGCTCGTTTTGCCTTGCGCAAGCTCGTTCATTGTAATATTATTTTTATCCCTAGATCTAGGAATGAGGTTGCCAATTGGGTCGCTACTAGGACTAGGACTAAACTTTGTCCGCCTAATTGGAAGCATCATCCTCCGCCCGATCTGTGGGAACTTTTGTGTAATGACTTTCCGAATTAAGGTCGTTATTTTATTGAAGTTCCTTTTATTCAAAAAAAAAGTAAGCAGCTTCTCTCGTGGCTCACACCATCCAATCCAGCAACAATCATTGCTATTGTTCACACAACTATAATACAAGTGACCCTTGTTCTTTTCGCTCTCAGAAATCTTCACCACAGCCCGATTCCCACACCTGCAATTAACATTCTTGTATCTAAGTTCATCAGCAAAACCATATGACACATTCGACGAAGACATGGCTCTGAGCTTCCTCAAAACCAAGGCCAATACACCTAGGGTTTGTATCAATTTTAACTAAGTACTTTAGGGTTCAAGGTTCGGACTCGTATGAAAAAAATGAAGGCGTGTCGGAAATTAGGGTTGCCACTTAATTTCTTGAAACATAGTACAAGGATTCGAGCTACAAGGAAGACGGGTTCAGGGAGGGTTACGGGGAAGAGGGGTTCGGGGAGGGTTACAGGAAGAGGAAGAAGAAGGATATAAGAAGAAGGAGATAAGGGTTCAAGTAGGAAATAGAATCTGGGCGGGGGGCTTTTTTGTAAAAATGGAAGGCAAATTTATTTTTTAACAAAGAAAAGGCAATTTGGTAATCTCAGGTCCACTCTTGCCGGAGAAATCGTCAGTTCTGGCGATAGGGGCAAAATATACAATTTTTGCAAACTAGAAGGGTCAAATGCTAATAAAAATTAATACGGAGACTAAAACACAAATTTCTTCAAACCCGAGGGGCTCGAAGATAATTTTCCCTATTATTTGTCATCAGTCACACTAGACGACTCACGAGTGATTCTTTTGGTGTCACTTTCTGTGTCAATAAATTGTGTAGGTTCTAACCAACGCGCTGTTGGTGCAGTGGTGCTAGGGGCTGCACTTGGTAGGACGAACCAAAGTTCGATTCCCCGCAACAACGTTGAGAGAGGAATAAAACCTTAACCCCGGGACCCTCCTCGGAATTGTGGAAACAATTTACCCACAATTTTTTTCAAAAAAAAAATAAATTGTGTAGGTTCTCCATGAGAAAGGGTTGACTTCAACAATCTATGCATGCGAAATGCATGAATATTGGATACGTATTTTTCTTTTCTCCAAAATTATCTCCTGGTTGCTTTTTGAGATGTAATCTCTATCTTACGACTACTTTTCTCTAACAAAAGTATGAATATCTGTACGTTCTTCTTTCTTTTACTCATGGAGTGCTACACTATCTCTACTTTTCTCTTTACAAGACCATTGGAATTACACAACGGTGGCGTTGGTTAACCAGGTCGAAGTGACCCGGGGACGTCTGGTAAGTTGACAAGTCCACATCAAGCTTCTGATACCAAGTGGACCTACTGACTGGCTGCTTCGCTTCATCTTCGGAGGCCAAACAAATTCCGAACCTTGTCACCTCGACAGCGTTAGTAGGCGAGCTCACACAGATCATCAAGCCGTCCCCTGGTTCTACGGTACCAGTCAACTTCCAATGGCTGAACCACATCATAGCGTCCTCCCTCTCTGTTGCATAAGCCACGGGGGAGTACTCCCAATACAGGTCCTTCTTGGAATCACTGAGCATAGACAAGGTTACGCGGATCGGAAGATGGGAGTAGTGCACTCTGGTGTTGTACGCAACGCAGAGGTTGATGCCAACAGTTTTGCAGCCTGGCTCGGGTTGCAATAACAACATCAAGAAATTTTTTTCCGTTTGATGGTCGTACCACTCTGGGATCTGGCTTCCTCGAATAAAGAAGCTGAATATGCCATAGTTGATCAGCAACGGTTGGTCCTGTTCCATTAAAAAAACGACAGAAAGCTTGTAAGAAGCAAGGTTTCAAGGCTCAAAACTAAACGCCTAATGCATATTGCAATGATGAAAACAATCTAAAGAACCCGTTGCATGTATGAATCAAATTTTCAAAACTAGGTAAATTTGCAAAACCCATCGTCTTCATGTATCAGCAGAACACGAAAAGTATAAGTATGACAAACTGGGCAAAGGGTGAAACCTGAAGCAGGGTCTTTTCGATCACTCCTGTGTAAGTATTGGCCATCTCGATTTGGTAGCCTATGGAGAAATCTACCCAGCTGTACAATTTCAGATTGTTAATCATTTCTACATCCTCCCTCTGCATGACCTCTGATCTGGAAGCGTCTCCAACCTGAATTAGATTCACACATCCTAGTGCAAGCAAATTCATTGAAGGTCTAACGACGCCATCAATCTTTCTCAATGAATTGCAGTTGACCAAGTTCAGCTTCTCCAATCCATTCGGGAGCTTTCTAACAACTTCAAGGTGTTTACACTCTTCAAGTGAAAGTACACGCAATGAAGGGAATGCGCCAAGAGCTTCCGGCAAGGCAGTAAACAAGTTTCGGCTTAGATCTAAATCTTTCATGTATGGTAGGTCCACAAGTTCGTCAATAATCTTCTCATCATATAGCTTGCAATCCACAAGACTCAATTTAATGAGGGAAAAAAATACTACAAAGAAGGAAAAACCAGCTGGCTCCGCCCAAAGTTGATCCACGGTGACTTGGTCAGCACAGAGTTCCTTAATAGATTCAATTCTTCCATTCGGCATTTCCTGCAGTCCTGTGCAGCCAGATATGTCTAAGAATTTGACATTTGATCCCAGAATTGGCAGCTTTTTTAGGCCCACACACCCTTCTAAACTGAGTTGAACAAGACTCGCTAGGACTTCAATCGATGAATGAATCTCACTAAGTCGGAGGCAATAGTCCAGCATCAACTTCTCAAGGTTTGGGACATGAAGACCCCTAAAATCAGGGATCTTCTCCAGAATAAGGCAGTGGCTGAGGTTGAGGATTTTCAACTTCTTGAGAGACTGAAAACAAAAGGGAAAAAGTGTCTTAAAAAGCATAGGCTAAAATATATGCAAGCTTGTAAGCACTGTAGCCACATTCTTGCATCAAGTGTAATTAACAACGACTGCAACATATCTTTGCAGAATATGAAAGGGAGTGAGATGTTGTACCCGGCTTCCATTCCAAAACTCTTGCAAGCTGCTATGGCTTAAGTCGAGAATCACCAGGTCCTCCAAAGAAATGTTATCCGGTATCTGGTATAAAGACATTCCCACCCAGGACAACCAAACCAAGTCTTTCGGGAAATCTTGGAAATCTCCCAGGAGTCTTATGTTAACAAGTTGTAGCAATTTCAACTTGGTCATTTCGGCAAATGCCTCGGTTTTGATTTCCATTTTACTTGCAGAGTCTGCCGTGGCGAGGATGAGGCTCCTTGTATGCTTTGTTTCCTAGTGGGGAACGAAGAAAAATGCAACGGGATAAGCGAAAAGGAAGCAAATACGTTTATTGCCAAAGAACAAAGGAAAATGAACATGTGCTGATTTGCTTACATTGCACTTTCTCAATAATTTGATTCCATCTTCAAGAGACCAAATGTTACTACGTTGTTCCACAATGTCTGTCTCTTGGCGAACAATCTCTCTTGCCATGTCTACAGTCAATTGATCCATAGTCACTTTGTTATTTGCATCAACCGACACCAAATGCATCTTTTGAAGCTTATCGAACCCACCTTTCTCGTACAAGTTGCTATTGTTGAGTACCATATCCACGTGATCATGATCCCTTCCGGCATAGAAACAAGCTATGTCAAAGAAAAGCTTCTTATCTTCCTCCCCCAGGTAGGAGTCAAAGCTTGATTTCAGGTCATTTCTCAACTTGAAATACTCTTTGATGCGGGGTAACAGTTCATCCCAGTGATCCATACTTAAGGAAGATGAAAATGAAGCGAAGGCCTTGAGAACTGAAGGGATCCCGCGGCAGTATCTTAAAGCAGCCATGAAGCTCCCTTCATATTTGTCTCTATTTTGGTCGCTGCTTTCGTATTCTTTGAGAGGCCTATTTGTTCCAAATGCATGCCAACTGAACAGCTCAAATGATTCGGTTGGCTTCAAAGCCCCTACAGGAAATTTTGCACAGAAATTATCCCCAAGCGCATCTGGGTCCACAGATGTCACTATCACTTTACTTCCCATTTCAAGACAATTGGGGTCCTTAATCAATTTAAAGAACTGTTGAGGTTGACCAAGATCTGCAATAACGATCAGCACACGCTTGTTCTTCAGATGTTCTTCGATCTGTGCTATTCCTTCCTGTTCACTCAAACTGAACCCTTTTGGCTTGCCGAGTCCAGAGAGAAGGTTGCTCTGTAACTTGACAATACCATCAGGGGGCTTGAACCTCTCCGCCACATTGTCCAGAAACACAATGGCATCAAAGTCCTTATAATTCTGGTTGGTGACAACTGCAGCAATTGTTTTTTTACCGATTCCATGCTCCCCATATAGCAGCGCAATACAGTGATTAGATGACCGATTTCTCACCCATTCTTCAAGCTTCCGAAATCGATTTGGTTTTCCAACAACATGGGAAGGAACATTCAACGCCATGGGGTTTGCTAAACGCAACGCATCGTCAACTACACGTTTGATAAACTCTGACAGGTACCTGCATATTACCCAACATGGAAACTGCTCAGTGTGTTGGTATATTGGCTGATTGTCTACAAAGTGACAACTAGATATAATGTGTTTGCATATCGTCAGACTCTCTTGTCATGCAGGAATCCACATGCAATTTTTCATCTCAAAGGGTTCTAAATTTTGTATGCGTCAGTTGACCACCATCGTGTGAAAATAGTATGGCTAAGACTAACAGAAAGACAAGGAGCAAAACAGAGAAGAAAATGCTAATAAATCTAGGACTACATGATCCATATATATAAATGGATCTGTGATCTTTTATTATACCCTCCTTTATAGACATGCGGATCTGTGATCTTGGCAACTTCTTGAAGATCAGCCCTCAATGTAGCCAGGTTGGGCATCATCTTAGCCAGCTCCTCTTCCTCCAGCCACTTCCTGGAAGAGAAGACAAGATATGTGTTAGGATTAGGATCGTAAAAAATACAAGCAGGAGACAAGATAAATGTGGAAAATGCCTAATTACAAGAAAAATCATAAGTAAATAAGAGGGAAGTCAACTATGTGAATACAAGACAGCTTCTCTAAATCCCTCAATTGTTTACCCTGATATGTTGCATACCCCAAACCACCATAAGCATGTCTACATAGAGTCAGGATCCGGGTATCAATGTGCACTTATGACACCCAACATGAGTTTTGTTAGATATATAGTTTTTTTGTTACATAATACTAGTGGATCAAACACTAACAATATACATACCGTCGTCCTTTTGCATAGACATGACCAGTAGCTTTGGCAACTTTTTGTATAGCAGCCCTCCATTTAGGCAGCTTCTCTCCCCCGAATCCCTTTAACTTCTCGTACCGCTTGAATGCTTTAGCGTATGCCCCTTTGAACTCCCAAATGTCACTCGGTTCCACCTTAAAGAAAACAGGCAACACCTCGCCCTTCCTCGTCTTCTGACACTCCATAAACATGGCAACTTCATCTAGGCAGAAAGCGGATGATGCGAAGTCCCTTGAAAATATAATGATGGCCACCTTGGACTCGCTGATTGCCTTCATGATATCTGAGTTGGAGTCAATTTCCTTGTATTTGTCGGTCCAGAACGTGCGCAGTCCCGCGTCCTGGAGTGCATGGTAGAGCCAGTCGCTAAAGTCATGGCGAGCCTCGTCGCCACTTAAGCTCAGGAACACGTCGTAGGCGTTTTCAGAAGAATAAGGAGTAATTTCCAACGTCCCGATATTAGCCAAACTACATGCATCATCAACGACACCTTGGATAAATTGTGACCAGTACCTGCACACTCGAAACATGGTAACCAATCAATGTGCAGGCATTTGGGTTTATCCCTCTCAGAGTGTGAAAGCTAGTTACACATGTCCGCCAAGGAGTAACTTCTACATTTGCATGTCCACTGATCCCATTACTTAAATAAACCAGATTGGGCTCATGTGTAGGCATTTGGGTTTCATTATTTTTTTCTAGTTGATTTATATATTATAACAGCAGAGTCTTTGTTTGATTGAAAGGGACGAAAGAGCACAGCAAAGGAAAGGCTAATGAATCAGGAAGATGTTGTTAGAATCTCTAAATCCAACTCAAACTCTTGAGACAATTGAATTTGTAGATTTTCCACACTTCTCAACAAGTATACCACACCTGTAACTAGCGATGTGAGATTCTTAATAAACCCCACCAATTTATATGGAGAGCATACTGCATACTGTACCCTTTTGTATATTCACGATGATCAGTGACTTTGGCGACTTGTTGAAGAGCAGCCCTCCAGTCATCCAGTTTGCACTTCATTTTCTCCAGCTCCTCTCCCTCCAAGCTCTTCAACTTCTCCTCGTGAGTCTTGAACGACTCCCCGAATGTACCTTTCACCTCCAACACGTCATCAGGTTCCACCATGAAGAAAACAGGCAATACCTCTACCTCCTTTCTCTTCCAACGCTTCATGATCATGACAACTTCGTCCAGGCAGTAACTGGAAGATGCGAAGTCCCTGGAAATTAAAATGACAGCCACTTTGGACTCACTGATTACCTGCTTGATCGTCAACTCAAACTCTGTTCCCTTGTTATTGTCGTTCCGGAATGTGAACAGCCCTGCATCCAGGAGTTCATGGTAAAGCCAGTCGCCGAAATCATGGCGGATGTCGTCTTTGACTCCTAAACACAGGAAGGCGTCATAAGTGTTCTCAGAAGAAGACGCCAATGGATTGGAAGGAACACCCAATTTCGAGAGATCGGCCATACGCCACACACGATCGACGACAACTCTGATGAAATCTGACCAGTACCTGCACAATATATGGGAGTATACCATCAACCGACCATGTTACTTCATATGCTAAAAACGAAATAATACATCTGACATGGATCTTGCTGAAAAAGACCACCGCATGTTCCCAACGGGGGGCAAAGATTCAAAAGTAAACGATTACCATCAACAACATAACCTTGATTTAATTTGACCAAGTATGCCCTTTTGGAGAGTGTCACACATCGTGGGATGAGTTGGTTTATAAGTGAGGACGATCCACATACTCGCTACCTTAAGATTTTGGGTAGGATATGGTAATTCCCATACCAACTACTCTAATATTGTCGAAAACCAATTAATGAGTTTCAAATGATTCTCAAATGAAATAATGTTATGTCGCAAGAATCTCAATCAGGCAAATACTACTTGTTTCGAGTTCTGCAGGCCCATCTGACTGTCCTATTAGAGAAGAGGGTATGTCAGTACTTTCTTTGTTTGATCAGACGAGGAGAGAGAGAGATAATATGGTACCCTTGTTTATAGACATGGCCAAAAAACAGAGCAACTTGACGAAGAGCATCCCTCCATTCCGCCACCTTCGCCTGCTCCTTTAACAGCTCCTCTCCCTGGAATGTCTCCTTCAACTCCTTCTCGTGCCTCTCGAACGACTCCCTGAACGTCCCTTTGACCCTCCACACGTCACTCGGGTCCACCTTCAAGAAAACAGGCAGCACCAACACCTGCCCCTGCCTGCTGAGCTGCATGAGCATGGAAACCTTTTCCAAGCAGCAGATGGAAGAGGCGAAGTCCTTGGATAAGATGATGACTGCTACCTTGGAATCATGGACCGCCCTGCGTGCATCCAGGTCGGACTCCGCATCCATTTCGTCATCGTCGCAGCAGTCCCTGAAGGTAAGGAGGCCCACATTGAGGAGGGCACGGTAAAGCCTGTCGGCGAAGTTGACGTCGGCGCCTCTGAAGCTGAGGAACACGCTGCAAGTCCGTTTAGAGGAAGTAGAAGACTCTCCAACCTCATCACGATACATGATTAATTCCCTTTTCGCATCTTCCGTCGTCTTCTTCTTCCCCTCTTTCTTATCTTCCTTCTTCTCCTCCTCTTTTCTCTCCTCGTAGGCGGGCCCCACAGAGACAATCTCCACTTCGCCAACCTTCTTCTCCTCCTCTTTTCTCTCTTCGTAGGAGGGCCCCACAGAGACAATCTCCACTTCGCCAACCTTCTTCTCCTCCTCTTTTCTCTCTTTTCTGGCGGGACCCACAGAGACAATCATCACTTTGCCAACCTTCTTCTTCAGCTTCTTCAGCACCGCCGGCGGATCCATCGACCCTATCACCGTCAGCGTCTGCTCCTTCAGCTCAACCGCTACCGATTCAACTCCTGCTTGTCCAATTATCATACATCTATATATTAAATCCGACTTCTGATTTAGGTACTAAATTTGGACCAAAAAAATTTCTGATAAAGTTAGAATAATTTGGAAGGTACCAGCGATTTCGGAAGCGGCTTTCATTGCTTTCCCCATGGTCTTCCCATCGGTCATGGTCAAAAACTTGAGAACCACCTCCTTCTCATATTGCTTATCTTCCTTTTTCTTCCCCTCTTTTTTGGGGGGCCCCACAGAGACAATCATCACTTTGCCAACCTTCTTCTTCAGCTTCTTCAGCACCGCCACCGGATCCATCGACCCTATCACCGTCACCGTCTGCTCCTTCGGCTCGGCCGCTAGCGACTCAACTCCTGCTTGTCCAATTATCATACATCTATTAAATAAATCGAATTCTGATCTAGTTACTAAATCTGGACTTAAAAAATTTTCTGATTAAGTTAGAATAATTCCGAAGGTACCAAAGATTTCGGAAGCGGCTTTCATTGCTTTCCTCCTGGTCTTCTCATCGGTCATGGTCAAAACCTTGAGAACCACCTTCTGAAAGCAAAATCATATTTCGTCGAGGAAAAAAGAAAAGGAAGAATAAATGGTAAGGAAGGAGCTATAATTAAATGAAAAAAAGAGGTAAAATTGGTACCGTTTCTCGTAAAAAAAGGAATATTTCCATACCTGGGCGGCGCTTTTGGAGATGGAAGTTGAGGAAAGTGAGGGGAGCTGACGAGATGACACGCTGCTAGCCCAAGGTGAGGTAAAAGTAGAATCTCCAACCTCATCATCAACAGAAGAATCATCTCCAACCTCATCAAGAGACATGATTAATTCCTTACCGATTCCTGTTGAAGATTGGATGGAATCAATCAATTCTACCTCGGAATTCCAACTTCAACCTTCCAACTTCTTCAACGGCTGCTACTCATTAATTGTATTGTACAGCGAGATCAACGGCAAGAGTTCATTTATTATGAGTAATTACTAATTAGCAACTGCCTAACTCCTTCTCTGATTTCAGAGAATGGAATCTGGATGAAGAAGAAGAAGAAGAAGAAATGGTCTTCTATTTTCAATTGAGAAAAATATTTAGTAATAATGCAGGAACAACTTTCTTTCGGTGGTTGGCGCACTTTTGTTTTTTTGTTGAAATTCCGACAAGTCCCCCGAAGAACAAATTTGTTTTCTGTCCTGGAAAAAAATATCTTAAAACAATTTAAGAATAGTTTCGGAAATGTCGTACCGAAAATGATTAGAAAAAAAAAGAAAAAGATGAAATATGAAAAAAAAAGAGAAGAATTATATTAAAAGTGGTCGAGAAGAAAAAAATTTGTTGGAAATTAAGAACTAAAATAAAATGTAAAATTGGGAGAGAAAGGAATAACATCAATCGTAAAAACTACATAAAATATAAAAGTTAAGCTAAAATAGAAAGTTAAATTAAATATTTGATGATTGGTTTGTGGTGTCGTTATTTAATGCTTTATTTATCATTATATAATAAAAAATTAATTTAAACCAAAATATGATGTGTGTGTAAACTATACATTAAATGCATATAATCTTGAATCTATTTTTACTTTTATCTTTACTTTTGTATTTTTTTAGTTAATATTTAGTTTTATGTGACTAATGGGTGTTTATGCCAATTTATAGGAAAAAATATATAATTTTGGAAAGAAATCATACTACAAGGAGACATCTAGCAGCTAATTTGGAATATAATTTTGGTCTGTTTTGAGCTGAATTTGGAGATAACTATGATACGAGAAATTAAATATATTTCTTTTCTCTTTTAGTTGATATAAAGAACGGCTAAATCAGAGATCAAATGAAGAAGTTACACCCAAAATATTAAAGACTAATTTGGTATATTTCATTATTGCAAAAATTTCGAGGCAATATTGAAAATTTAGTTTTCTGACAAACTATATTATTTAGGTGGAATCTTTTAGGTGTTTAGGGTTAGGAGGTTATATCCTAGTAGCTTTAGTTTTAGCAATATCTTGATCTAAAAAGTCTTAGTTTCCAAAATTGGCTAGATTAATTTTCAATATTTTGGTTGTAACTTCTTTATCTGATCTTTGATTTCTAATTTTTTTTATATCAAAAGAAAGAGGAAATACATATATTTAATTTCATGTCTCATAGTTATCTCCAAATTCTGCTTGACCAAAATTCTATTCCAACTCAGCTTCCAATATAATTCTTTTCCAAAATTATATTTTTCTATAAATTAGCATAAATATTCTATAGTCACCTAAAACAAAAATATTAATTAAAATAATATGAAGTTAAAGATAAAAGTACAAAAATAAATTCAAAATTTTATGTATTTAATACGTATTTTAGACACATATCACCACACAAAAATCATATGTCGTATTGAGCATAGGAAAATATTATTTAACGTTAGCTTAATAAATGCCAAATTTTTCAAACCAATTCTGATATCCTTTCGTATAGAATCTAACAAAATTAAAAATTAAAAAAATTGTGGATTTAGATTTTAACTTTCTATAATTTTTGGAATCACTAAAATCGAACTCTTAAGTAACAAGTTATAATTTTTCTACCAATTTTTTACCACAGCTAGATGAGCGTATTCCGGAATTAATTTTCTGCTCATCATATACAAGTCTCTAATTTGTTCTTAATCTCCTATATTATCAAAAGAATAGGCTATAACTGACACTTTTGAAATAATAGTTAAGATTTGAGATTATAATCATACTTATAAAATAATACGCGTGTTTTAATGTTCATTCAACTGCAAAGGGAATTTGCTATCCTGTTATATTTGAACATAAAACGAAATCTTATACTGTCCTAAAATCCTACCTTATGTGAAGGTTTCTCAACCACACGCCCTATATGATTATTACATAAATCATAGAAAAATAAGTGAAATCACCTCTTTGTTTAGTCATTTATAAAAAGAGAATGTTCACCAAAAAAAAATTTATAAAAAGAGAATAATATTTGAAAGGACAACCTAAGTGAAATCATCCCTTTGTTTTTTCTGCAACACTTGTCATAAAAAAACAGGTTTCTTGTGCAATCACACATCTGTTTTCTTTATTTAAAAAAGACCGAACACTAAGTTGCATGTTCGGTTGGTACAAGTCATCCGGAGAATATGTATACAATAAGTGGGCCGGCGTTTACTTAATGGCCAGTAGTTGCGTGTAGGTGGCCCGTCCCGCGAATAAGAATCAACCATTCGCGTGATTTAGACGGCACGCGAAAGTCTACAAATACAATAAAACTCTCTTTATTTTAAAACAGCCAATAAAACAAAATTGTGTTATTCGGACTCTGCAGCTAATTTTGCGAAGAGTATAATAATGAAATAAAAGATAAAGAGTAAATTTGTGTGGGTATTTCCTAAAAAAAAAGATGATAATTGAGAGAGGAAATTTCAAGGTTTTGAAGAATGACCCGGAGGTCGACCCAAAAATGGGTCTGTCTCTAGTTCGACCGGTCGGACCAGTCGTACCTCTAGTCCGACCAAACATTTTTTCATATTTTAAGATAATTTCTTGAAATATATATAAGTATATAGGTAAATATGTTATGTAGAGTAAAAAAATATAATATATACACAAAATTTCTGGTCGAATCGTTCAGTTCAACCAGATTTTTTTGTTAATACATTCGGTCCGACCAGAAATTCTCCGATCGGACCAGAGTCCATTTTTTACCATAGAAACGAGTCGGAATTGTGTCTGAAATGCAGTCCGACCGGTTGGACCACCAGTCGGACCGCATTTTTTAAAAACTTGGAAAAATTGATAGTTGTAATGTGTAGGTAGTCTAAATTTACGTAGAAAGCCCAAACATGTAATGTAATGATCTAGGAAGCCCGCCCACACCTCCCATTAACCTCCTTCCTCTACTTGGCGATGGATGGAGGCAGAGGTTTGACTTCTGGGGCAGTGAAGAACAAGTATCCCCCAAACCAATGCCCGGTTCCCATTACGCAACGCTGGCGTTGGTTGATGAGGTCGAATTGGCCTGGCGACGTCTCGTAGGTTGACAAGTTGGCATCAAGCTTGTGATACCAAGTTGAGCTGCTCATCCGCCGCTCCGCTTCTTCATCTTCGTACACCAGAAATATCCCGTCACCTCAACATCGTAACTAGGTGTGCCCACACCGACCGTCAAGCCGTCCCCCGGCGCGATGTGGTCCGTCAACTTCCAATGACTGAAACACGTCATGTCCTCCTCCTCCTCGTTAGCTTTTGCGTATGCCAGCGGAGTGTACTTCCAATACAGGTACTTGGAAACGTTCACCAGACACAGGGCCACGTGGATGGGGAAGCTTATCCACTGCCCTCTGGTTTTGTACACCACGCACAGATTGATGCCACTGATCCTGCGACCCGGCTCGGGTTGTTGGACGTGCACCGTCATGAAACTCTCTCCCGTTTGATGGTTGTGCTGTTCCGGGATCTCGCTTTCTCGAACAAAGCAGCTGAATATGCCACAATGGAACTGCAATTATTGCTCCTGCTCAACAACGAGACCGATGATTAAAATCTGAGGACTAACCAAGTATCAAAACTAAGTGGACAGAGGGAGGGTTGTGGGAACCTGGACGGGGAACTTTTTGATCTCTCCCGTCCGTATATTGGCCATTTCTACTTCGTAGCTTTCAGCAGAGGAGTCCCAGTTGTACAATTTTAGACCATTCATCATTTCTACGTCCTCCCTTCGCATTGCCTCTGATCTGGAATCTTCTCCGACCTGGACTAGATTCACGCAGCCGTATGCATGCAAATCCATTGCAGGTCTAACAACACCATCGATTCTTTTCAACAGTTTGCAGTTAGTCAATGTCAGCTTCTGCAGTGTATTTGGAAGCTCTCTAACAACTTCAAGGTGCTCACACTCTTCAAGTGAAAGAGAAACCAGCGAACGGAATGCTCCAAGAGCTTCCACTATGGTGGTAAAAAGGTTTCACTTAAATCAATAATCTCTCCGTCGAATAGTTTGCAGTTTGAAAGACTCAATTTAACTAAAGATGGAAATACTGCAGAGAAGGAAAAAGTAAAACCAGCTGGGTACGTATGCCTCAAGTTGTTCCACCACGATTTGATCAGCACAAAGTTCCTTTACAGACTCGATCCTTCTTGGTGTAGTGCGTAGTCCGGTGCAACCAGATATCTCCAGGAATTGGACATGTGATCCCAGAATCGGTAGCTCTTCTAGCCCAATGCACCATTTCAAATTGAGTTGAACAAGACTTGCCAGTGTGTCAAACGATGAATGAATCTCAACAATTCCGTTCAGGATGTTATACTGAATACTTATTTGCAACAATTATACATAAAATTAAGGAGTTGGCCGAAAAATCTCTAAACCACGTCATATCCTCCTTAGCACCAAGCGGTTTGTAAATTTGCAAGACCATGACAATCTTGTGCCTCTCTCTCTCTCTCTCTCTATATATATATATATATATATATATATATTACAATCAATTAATCATAAATGCTTCTTAAGTTGCAACTCGGATATTAATCTTCGTATGTAATCAAAAAATGTATAACCAACAAATGCAAATAAAATCAATGATTTTTTAGCTGTTCGTAACATCAACAAAATCCACTCAATAATTATCAATCATAAAATCACACTTGCTAACCTGCCGAGAGGTATCAATGCTCACAAATTACTTAAACATTACAAAACTTGAACGTATACCTCAATTTTGGCTTAAAAGAAGCCACCACTAACACAAAACTTTACACACTTTTTTGATGGAGAAAGCTTATAGTCAAAGGCAAGTTCGGGAGTAGTACATGTTCGCCTTATATCTAAATCTCTCAGTAGCTGCAATCCATTGAGTCCAATAACTTTAAAGTGTAAATTCTTTTTATCGCAATAGTATAGCTCATAAATATTTTATTAATTAATTATCATTTCCGGTTGAGACTTGAAAAAGTATTTGATAATTAACGAGTTTGTTCGATATTCGTTTTTATGGTGAAGTTATTTTTTTTTGTTTGTTTTATTGTTCTTCTCTCTTTTGATATTAAAAAAGCATTTTTACTTATAAAAAATAAAATTAGCCGACAAATTGTTTGACAGTTGGGGTATTAAAGAAGAAGTCCCCTGCGTACCGAAGCCCGGTGCTCATAACGCAACGGTGGTGTTGTTTAGTGAGATCGAAGTGGCCCGGTGACTTCTCGTATGTTGACAGTTCCACATCAAGCTTCCGGTACCAAGCCGACCCGCTAATCGCCTCATCGTCGTAGGCCCAGCAAATTCCAAATCTTGTCACCTCCACATCCTCGCTAGGCGACGTCACACATATCCCGAAGCCGTCCCCCGGCGCTATGTGACCTGCCAACTTCCAGTGGCTCAACCACATCATCTCCTCCTCGCTACCCTTTGCATAAGCCACCGGAGAGTACTCCCAGTACAGGTTCTTGGAAACGTTGACCAGCGACAATGCTGCGTGGATCGGGAAGCTTGTGTAATGCTCACTGCTTCGGTACACAACGCAGAGATTGATGCCAATGATCCTGCGATCTGGCTCTGAGGGTTCCACGAACATCATCAACGAAATGTCTTCCGTCTGATGATCATACCACTCCGGCACCTCGCTCCCTCGGACAAAGCAGCCTAATATGCCACAATCGAACTGCAACTGTTGCTCCTGATACATCAGAAAGCCAGTAACTATTAAAGTATCGGCGAAACTTAACAAGTGGAAAACCAAGTGGACAGGGCGAAACCTGGAGTGGGGTTTTTCTGATCGTTCCTGTCTGAATGTTGGCAATTTCGATCTCGTAGCTTGCTGCAGAGGATTCCCAGTTGTACAATTTCAGATTATTAATCATCTCTATGTTCTCGCTCTGCATTGCCTCTGATCTTGAAGCTTCTCCAATCTGAACTAGATTTGTGCAACCAACTGCAAATAAATTCATCGCAGGTTTGACAACACCACCAATCTTTTTCAACGATTTGCAGTTAATCAAGCTCAGCTTATGTAGTCCATTTGGCAGCTTCTTAACTACTTCAAGGCACTCGCACTCTTCAAGTGAAAGATCACGCAACGAAGAGAATTCACCAAGCACTTCCGGCAAGCTAGTAAAAAGATTTCGACTCAGATTTAAATCTTGTAAGGATCGTAGTTGAACAAGATCACCAATAATCTCGTCATCGGATAGTTTGCAGTCCATAAGACTCAATTTAACCAAGGAAGGGAATACTGCACAGAACAAAAATTCAGCTGCCGCTGCCCGAAGTTGATCCACTACAATTTGATCAGCACAAAGCTCCTCAACAGATTCGATCCTTCTTGGTATCATGCGTAATCCCGTGCAGCCAGAAATGTCCAATAATTTGACTTGAGGTCCCAACATTGGTAACTCTTCTAGTCCAGTGCACCCTTTCAAATTGAGTTGAGCAAGATTTCTTAAGACTTCAATCGACGAATGAATCTCAACAAGTCGAAAGCAACCTTCCAGTATCAACCGCACAAGATTTGGGACATCAAGTCGGCTAAAATCAGGGGTCTGCTCCAGCAAATGGGAATTGCTGAGGTTTAGGATCTTCAAGAGCTGCAGCTTCCTGATAAACTGGAAACCAAAAATTGATGAAACAACGAGTTAGCTTTACTATAGGCAAGCTTCTTGCTTTAGGCGCAATCAACAGCAATGCAAAAATCTTCTGCAGAAATGGGAAGCATAAGAGAGTGAGATGTTATACCGGGCTTCCATTCCAAAGCTCGTGCAAGCAGCTATTACGCAAGTCAAGAATTACCACGTCGTTCAAGCAAATGTTACTTGGCATATAATTTAAAGACATTCCCTCCCAGGACAGCCACACCAGGTATTTCGGGAAATCCTTGTAATCTCCTTTGAGTTTTACGTTAACAAGCTGAAACAGCTTCAACTCGGTCATTCCTTTGAATGCGTCGATTTGGAATTCCATTTTCCTTGCCGAGTATGTCTCCCGTTGATTGCCGTCGAGGATGAAGCTTCTTATATGCTCTGTTCCCTAATGCAAGAAAGTCAAGTGAGTAGAGGATACACCCACATTAATCGCCAAGAGTAGAAGAAAAGGTACATGTAGTGATTGTCTTACATTGGACTTTCTCAACAACTGAAATGCATCATCATGGGACCAAATGTTGCTAAATTTTCCCACAAGGTCAGTCTTTTGACGAACAATGTCTCTTCCCATTTCTATAATGGGTTGATCCATAGTCACTTTGTTATTCCTATCAATTGATACCAAATGCCTTCTTTGGAGCCTATCAAACGCACCTTTCTTTTAAAACCTACAATAATTGAGTACTGAAACCACATGATCATGATCCCATCCAGCATAGAAACAAGCGATGTCACAGAATAACTTCTTATCATCCTTTTCAAGGGAGTCAACTCTTGCTTTCAGGTCATTCCCCCTGTAAATGCTCAACTCTTGTTCCTCATTTATGGTAGGTAACAGTTCTTGCCAATGATCAATACTCGAGAAGGACAAAGACGAAGTGAAGGCCTTAATAACTGAAGGGATCCCACAGCTATACCTTAAAGCAACCATGACGTGCCCTCCACATTCTTCAACAGGTCTAGCTTCTCTGAAGGCATGCCAACTGAACAGCTCAAGTGATTGAGCTGGTGTCAATGCCCTAACTCGAAACTTCTCACATAAATGATTTTGTAGCAATTTTTCGTTGCCAGATGTCACAATCACTTTACTTCCTTCTTCAAGCCAACCAGGGTCCTGGATAAAGTTAGAGAATTGCTGTGGTTGGTCCAAATCTGCAAGAACAATCAGCACTCGCTTGTTCTTCAGACCGTCTCTGATCCCTGCTTTGCCTTCCATTTCACTTAGGAAGTCCTTGTTTCCTTTGGGCTTTCTGAGTCTGGAGAGAAGCTAGCTTTGCAACTTGACAATACCGTCGGGCTGTTTGGACTTCTCAGCGATGTTGTCAAGAAAGGCAGTGGCGTCGAAGTCCTTGTAGTGCTGGTTGGAGACAACAGCAGCAATGGTCTTTTTACCCATCCCGTACGCTCCGTGGAGCAGAGCAATGCACTTATCATGTGACTTATCTTGCACCCAATTGTCGAGCCCCAAAAACCGATACGGTTTGCCAACTACATGGGAAGGAATATCCAACGTCATCGGATTTGCCAAACGCCTTGCATCGTCAACGACGCCTCTGATGAATTCTGACCAGTACCTGCATTACCCGACATGGTAACCACTCACTCAACCTCAGTCGGATATGAAGATGTATGGACATTCTAACATGGTATCAGAGCGGGTTGATCCCGAGCCCATTATGAAGCCCATGACCCGTTGTGCTCACATGACCCCCATTTGAAAGTACGAGAGACAATGAAGCCCGTGCAAACTTCAGCCTAAGTGGGCTTCGTTTGAGGGGGCGTGTTGGAGAGAATACCACATCAGAAAGATCAAGTGGGTTGGACAAGTTTATAAGTGTAGATGATCCACCTACCCATTAGCCTTAAGGTTTTGGGTTGGATATGGACATTCTAACAAGATGACGACAAGGGCGCAATAAGAAAAGCATATATTACTCGTACCCTTTAGTATAGACATGACCGGTGACCCGAGGAACTTATTGAAGAGCAGCCCTCCATTCCGCAATCTACTTCTCCTTCTTTGCGAGCTGCTCCTCTCCCAACCGGGATTCTTTCAACGCATCCTCGTGGATCTTAAACCACTCGCCGTACTTCCGTTTGACCTTGTCAACAACGTCACTGATGAATTCTGACCAGTACCTGCGATACCCGACATGGTAATTAGTCAACCTCAGTTGGATATATATGAAGATGACGACTAGGATGCAATAAGAAAAGCAGCATATCGTACTCGTACCCTTTAGCATAGACATCGCCGGTGACCCAAGGAACTTGTAGAAGAGCATCCCTCCATTCCTCAATCTGCTTCTCCTTCTTTGCGAGCTCCTCCTCTCCCAACCGGGATTCTTTCAACGCAGCCTCGTGGATCTTAAACCACTCGCCGTACTTCCCTTTGACCTCGCACACGTCATCGGGGTCCACCTTGAAGAAAACAGGCAGCACCTCGACCTGCCCTCTCCTCCGGCGCTCCATGAACATGGCAACTTCGTCCAGGCAGTAACTGGAGTTGGCGAAGTCCTCGGAGAATACGATGACCGCCACCTTGGACTCGCTGATTGCCTTCTCGATCTCCAACTCGAACTCTGTACCCTTGTTGATGTCCTCGTCATCCTGGAACGTATACAGGCCGGCTTCCAGGAGGGCGTGGTAAAGCCAGTCCCCGAAGTCACAGCGGATATCGGCGCCTCTGAAGCTCAGGAACGCATGGTAAGAGTGATCGGACGAGCCATCAGCAGCAGCAGAAGAAGCAGCCATGATTTGGAGATTTGGAGTGGTTAGCTTTGGTCCAATATGGTGGTTTTGGATGTCTTTTTATCCATTAAACAAAGACTGCGATGTGTATTTTATTGTATTGTATAACGTAGTCCGACTCTTTTTTCTTCCCAACCCACCAACCATTTTTTCCTTTAAACAAAGACTGACTGACCGTATCGTATCCTATCGTGTACCAATTTATGTATGTATAATTAAAAAAATAATGGCATTGCTAACTAACAATGTCCAAGGGATCAGATATAGAGCTCGCTCGCATTTTGATTTAATTGTGAGAGAGTTTTCATAATCTTGGATTTAAGATTAGATATACATAATTTTTTTTTTGGTTTTGGGCCTAATTGACGAGAAGGTTCCTGTTGTTATAAATGTACATAATGGGGGGCCAGATTGGATCCAGTGAGGAAATATTTCCTCAGTATATCTGAGGTTAATATAGGCCATTGGATCAGGGACTACGTCCCTTCGAATTGACAAAAAAAAATATAGGCCATTGGATCAGCATATTTTTCTAAATATTCTGATCCAATGTCCTACATTAATAAGAGTATTTAAGATTTTTTGACAAAATTACTGTTCATCCACTAATAAAATTACTGTTCATCCACTAATAAAATCACTGTACACTTTCAAATAAAATTACTGTTCATTTCGTTTGGATCTGAAACAAACCAGCAATGCAGCCAACGAAACCATTAATACAACCAAACAAACCAGTAATGTAACTAAGCAAACCAGTAATACAACCTACGAAACCAGTATACAACCAAGCAAACCAGCAATGCAACCAAGCAAACCAGCAATGCAACCAAATAAACCAGTAAAATAACTAAGCAAACCAGCAATGCAACTAACAAAACCAGCAATGCAACTAACGAAACCAATAATACAACTAAGCAAACCAGTAATGCAACCAAGCAAACCAGCAATGATCCGAAACAAACCAGCAATGATCCGAAACAAACCAGCAATGCAGCCAAGAAAACCATTAATACAACCAAACAAACCAGTAATGTAACTAAGCAAACCAGTAATGCAACCAATAAAACCAGTAATACAACTAAGCAATGCAGCCAAGAAAACCAGCAATGCAGCAAACGAAACCATTAATACAACCAAACAAACCAGTAATGTAACTAAGCAAACCAGTAATGCAACCAATAAAACCAGTAACACAACCAACGAAACCAGTAATACAACTAAGCAAACTAAGCATTGCAACCAAGCAAACCAGCAATGCAAACAAACAAACTAATAATGTAATTAAGCAAACTAATAATGCAACCAACGAAACCAGTAATGCAACTAAATAAACCAGTAATGTAACTAAGCAAACTAGTAATGCAACTAATAAAACCAGTAATATAACCAACGAAACTAGTAATGCAATCAATAAAACCAGTAATACAACCAATAAAACCAGTAATACAACCAACGAAACCAGTAATATAACTAAGCAAACCAGTAATGCAGCCAAGCAAACTAGCAATGCAGAAAATAAACTAGCAATGCAAACCAACCAAACCAGCAATGATAATAGAAAACCAAAATTAGTGGGAGACGTTAGCGCTGGTGAGTGGTTGAAAATGAGAAAAAATAGAATAAAGGGATGGCGGGAGGATGGGTTGAAAATGAAGGGAAATGGGAAAAAGGGGGAGAAACGTGAAAATGAGGGTATAGTGGATGGATGGTTGGATAATAATATAAAATTACATAATAGATATGTAAATTTACACTAATACCCTCCTCAGTATATACTGAGAATAGGGATCATCAGCACGGTGGGAGACGGAGTAGATATAAAACCATGGAAAATGGGAGAGAGGATATTCCAAATGTCGAAGACGAAGGGGGATTTTCATAAAACATGAAAGAAAGAATACTGGTATATTTTTTATAGTTTTCCCAGAAGCCCCGTCATCATCAAAGGGAAAATACGTTGCAGCATTACACGTGGCCGGATAATCAAAAAGAAAAATTAACCAGTCTACTCGGTGAAAATTATCAGAAGAAGTTAACTCCTTTTGAAAAATCAAAATATTTATTTAAAAAATAGCTGTCTTACTATATAGTATTAAAATTGACTTTTCTTTCATATTAAACTGAAAAATAGATGTACAATCCAAAAATCAGAAAGTAAAACTTTGACTAATATGATTTTCGGTCATTGATAAGACCAATCTAGTCATCACATAGCAGAGCAGGTACTTGCTTAAGGCCTCGTAGCAATGATAAATGATTGGTTAGCTCCAATCAAGTAGATTTCACCAACCGATTGATAATATCAACTAAGCCATCGCTTTAATCATTTGGCATTTTGCTAGGAAGTTTGTTGTGTGCATTCATAAGATAAGATCCGAAGATCCGAGGAGGAGGAGGAGCAGAAAAAGAGCGAGCTAAATAATCTTATTTTCCAACATAACCAACCACCAAGTGTTTTAAGGTCTCTCTCACCTCCGCAAATCACGGACCACCTACCTTTATTTCCTCGGGATTTGCTCCTTTTCTAAAAACGCGTCTTATACGTTACAGGAATTCCCATCAAAATCGGAATAAGCATTGTACTGGGTTTCATTTATTTTTTCCACCGCTAATTGTTCTACTGTTTGATAGACAGATTTAACTCAATTATATTTTATTACTACAACTTCAACTTGAACTCGAGATCATCTTTGATCGTCACTAAACGACCGATGCATTTTATCTAACCTGATGTATGGCAGGTAGGTCCAGATTTGAAACCGGCATCAAACATATTGGAATGAAAAATTCTTTTTGAATCCGACAATGGAGGAGCTAGCTGGTCATAAATAAGTTCACACATTGGATTGGAGCTGATCAGAGGCAAGGATCAACAAGCCCTTCAAACAAATCAACACAGACACAAGCCCGACCACTTATAAATAATTCAACACCAGTGAAAACGACTACACAACAGACCAATCTCAAATAAGAAAAACATTCTTACTAGTTACACCCACACCTGAGACTTCGATATTAATAAATCTTGTAATGTGGTAGCTGGTTCTAGTTCATCACGTTGCTAAAATCCTGCACCTTTTTCTTGCTCAGCCTTGTCATTGGCAATGCAATGTGGATGAACCCGAACTTCCTCCTCTGCGTGAAGAACTGCTTCTGCTCTACAACTTTCTCAGCTCTTGGATGGAACGTCAGGTCCCCTCTTAGCTCATGCAGCATCTGGCTCAGTGCCACCTTCTGCCTTTCCCCTCCGCCTTCTGCCGCTGCATACTCCTGAGGAGCGACTTGTTGCTTCTTGCTCAGCACGTCCCTCATTGACACCGTTGATCTTAAGACCGGATTTGGACCATCGGTGTGCGGGTTCGAGCAGGGCATTTGGATCATGTCATTTGACGGAGAGCTTGGAACAGGGGCCTGTTGGTGATGGAAGGGGAAGTTGCTGAACCCTGAAGGGTAATAAGCTTCTTTTCTCTCCCTCTCGCGGTCGGTCTCATCTTCCTGAGCTGGCAGCCATTTGCGCAGCGCCTCTTCGGTTGTAAATTGCTTCCTGTTTGCAGTTTCGACCTTGTTCAGTGCCTCCTCCAGTGCTTGTTTACTCCGGTCCACTTCTTCCCTGGCCTCCTTCAGTTTCTTCAGAATGGACATCTTGGATACGTTCACCTGTGCCTTCTTCTTGAGCATCACTTCTATGTCTTGACCCTTGTGATTTATAGGGGACAGCGGTGGGAAACACGCAACTCTCTGTGGTTCTGGAAGCACGTAACCTGCCGAGGGCCTCTCGTTTCTTGATAAAGCATTGATTTCAGCCAAGGCGACAGCCTCGGCTGCCCTTGCAGCTTCCTCCATTTTCCTGGCAGCGACAAGCCTCAACTCTGCTGTTCTCAGAGGACCAGCCCTGACTAGCCCTTTCTGTGAAATTTCATCTACTTCAACTAAATTCTTCAACTTTCCATTATCCCTGTACTCAATTCCGAAGCCATCCTCAACCTGAGGTGTCATCACTCTGGCTTGTTTCAATTCCTCTCCAAGAGAAAGCACCCCTGCAAAGTTGGAAGTTAGCCTCCGCCTTGTCTTTTCTAGGAACCCTTTCTCTGCCCTCATTTTCTTATGCAAACACTCAACAGAAGCCTGAATCACGCCAAGGTCATCAAAGGTTTTACCAAGGTTCAGTTTTGCTCGCCTCAGTTCCATCAGGATCAGGTCAGGAGACGATCCGGGTCCCTGGAATGGACTCTGGCTCCCCCAATTGTAGCCCCCCTTGCTCATTCCTTTTGTAGCAGGACTTGGATTATGTTGAATTTGCAGACATCTGAGGGATTCGTTCTGCAGCTGGCGCTTCAGCTCCTCGACAATTCTCTTGGTGGTTGCAAGCTCTTCAAGAACATCCAGTGTTTCCAGCTCTTTCACAATCAGATCCTTCTCCAATTCTGCTGCCTGCTCCTCCACTTTCTTTATGTTCATGTCCTCTACCACCTGCTGCTAGTAATAAATATATCACACAGCAAACCGAGACGCTATTAGAAATACTATACAGGCCGCTAATATTGATGCATCTGGAAACATGTTGGAATATGAATCCATGCAACAGCCACATTTGAGCAAAATATTGGATTATTCCTGTTAATTACGCCACTTAGATTATGCAACGGGATCCAATATTATACTAGTAACTGCCGGGTAATTCTAGTGGACAACAATGTAGACATAGACGTCGGTCCTATATGACCCGAATTTGGTGTAGTCAGTTTATTAAATGTTTCTGATAAAAAAAAATATTGCAGCACAGATACATAACCAGCACATGCATTGGCCATAGCAACAACCATGATCACTTACGTAGCCATCTCCGAACTTGTAGTAAGGCAGCCAGGACCCGCTCCCTCCGAAATGTGTGACGGCCTCCTTGACCGACCCGAAAGGTGGCGACGTGTCGATCTCAGCTCGCATGCCAACATTCTTCGATCCAGCTCGTGCATCAGCTTCAACCTGCTGATCACTGCTGCTGCTGCTTCCTCCTCTGCCCTGGATCCGTGGCTGCTCGCAGAACGGGTCAAAGGTGTGGTGGTGGTGGTCGGAGCCCATCTCTGGCCTCACTTGGTTGATCCCGAGAGTCCCAGGAGTACACTCTGCCATCTTGGATTCAGTTTGAAGGCTGTTATTTGAAAGGAAGCTGAAGCGGCAGGTTAGTTATAGGTAATAATTAATGGGGCGACAGTGTAAAAGCGGAAAAGTTAAAGCAAAGGAAGGATATGGATGGATTCGATGGGAAAAAAAAGTTTGGTAAAAGAAACCAAAGCCATCATGTGGATCCAAGAAGAAAATGTCAATGTTATGCAATCGTTATAGATTATTCTTTTTGTCCATAGTCTTTTTGTATGTATCATTTTTATATAATGTTATCGCATGTATACGTGGAAATCACCAATTTAGAATCAAATACAATTCATGTTAATAAATTGCAATGAATCTTTCAATAATACTATCAACTTAATGGAGTGTCCGAAATCAAAGTTTTATGCAGAAGCATTCAAAGCACTTGCTACTTCCCAAGCTCAGTATGCAATAAACATCAAGTGATATGGGATCAGTTAACGAAATTATTCTTATTTGATAAGATATGCGTGATTCTGGTGTACGATAGAATGAAAGGACGTATCGAATACGGATCAATCTGAAGTTTAAAAAAAATTAGGAAGAAAAAGTAATAGATGCATAAGTGGAGGGTAGTGAGGATTATGATGAAGGGTTGGTGCGTGTTTCACTTTTTGCTTTGCTTTCTGTGGTCTGAGAGAGTGGGGGAATGGACAAGCCCTTTTTTCCCTTTGGGCCTTTTGGGTCCACACGGACGACAATTCTTCAAGTTTCTTCCATCGGTTTACTGCTTTCTACAAATTTCCTTTTTTTTTTTCGTTGTTGTTGAGAAACTATATAACTTCCATATATTAAGGGAGAGAATTCAATAACAACAAGTTCACAATATCCGGAGAATGACATATCATTTTATTGTAGAATGACATATCATTTTATTGTATGGGAGAGTGTTTAATCGACTTATCTTAATCGAATAATTGCCTATATAGTTATTTGAAGAGGAGGTGTGACACAAAATACATAATAAGATCCAAAATAAGATTTTCTAAATACCAACCACATGCGGGTCAAAATGAAACCGGATGTGGTAATAGATGTGTATTTTTGCCTAAGATCATTCTTAAGAATGAAATAATTTGGTCATTTATGATTAAATCACAAGTGGAGGGAGGTAAAACATTTGTCCACACTTAATTTTTTTTTTGATAACGACATATACTTTTTAATGTATTTTTGTAGTGAAATTAAAAATTGATTCAATTAAAAAATAATTAACCTACAAATTAATATTAAATCTTAAAATAATTTGAAATTGAATCCAACTCTAATTTTTTTGCTCCACCTCTAAATGAAATAATTGGCTTACGTATGATGGAATAATTTTACGCTGATAGTTCACTAAGTTATAACAGATGATAACACGTCAAAGACGATGAAATGATTCGCTTATGTATGATAGAATGATTTTACACGAATGATTTGGTAAATTATGTTAAAAATAGTTTTTTTATATATATGATAAAATGATTTTAACTCGTGACGGTCTTAAAAATATGTTATAGACCAAATTCGGTCCAAGTCAGAATCACCAAGGAACGGAAAGCAACCCGCTAGTGTTTCATGTCACTCAACTGTTTGATCTCTGCTTCCCATTACGATTTACCTTTTTTCCCGACAAGTACCCATTATGATTTACCTCCACTATTAAAAGCAAAGATCAAATAGTTTATCATGTATTATATTAAATTAATCTTAGATTTATCAAACAAAAATCATAATTAGCTTGTCTTATATAAATTTTTAAAGAATTTATTTAATGTAATATACTAATCATCCAATAACAATAAACTCTGCATTCCTTGCTAACTTAAAGATATTATCAATTTTTTAAGGTAAATTTATATTAAATTTACATTGTCCGAATTTGACAATTGTCTTGTGTCGTTAAGTTAAATACTATTAGAAAAGATATTAGCAACTAAAATTATACTTTTTTATTAGTCAAGGCACCAACCATTTTTCCATTGAAATTTTTTTTTGATCGTTTGTAATACACTAATACCAAGTCTACTATGAGCTCTATGATCACTAAAAGGACAAAAAATGGTACGGTAATGTTTACAGCAGCAGCGGTCCTCTAGAATAATTTGGTGTCTTCAACATTTAGGCCTCTTCATTAGCCAGATATTCTCTTCTATAAATAGAGCACCCTATGTAGCAAACATATATAGGATTCTTCCTTTATTTCTTGCAAATCATACAGCTCATTGTTTAGGTGTTATTCAGAGAGCATATATTTCCACTGCTGATAGGAAATATGAAATGATGAACGATTGTTCTAAATTAATAAAAATTGTAAGTTCTGTAGATACGATAAATTTATTGGAAATATTTTATGTTGTATTTCATGATCTGACAAGATTAACTCAAAGATATATTATTAGTTCAAGAGGATGATCATAAATAAAAGAAAATCATATTCCAGTACAGAACAGTAGCTCGTAGGTTAGTGCAAATGTGGTACTAACAATTTTTCGACCACGTCCGACACTTGAACCGGTCCGGGTCAATCTCTACTGATACAATCATATAGAAAAAAGGGCATACATAGACAATATATGAAATACCACGATAACCCTTTGTTTAATGAATACTAGAGACAAGAAATGAAGACCTATAACTAAAAGCATATGGGTTATTTATGACAGGGACTCCTCATGGACCACGACACGTCCAAATTTATTGGTACCCTTCCCCAATCTCTATGGTTCCCAACCACATTTCATCGCCTCCCAACTGTTCCATTTAAACCTTTGGTCCCAATCTCTCCCACGAAAGCACTTGATCGATTGTCCTGATTGTGCTATTGATGCAACGGCATAAATACGCACCTACATTCGTATGCACGGGCACCTACTTGATTAATTTTACGGCCTTCTCAATTTAAAAGTAGAACGATTTCATAGAAATAAAATTCACTAAAGTTTATGTGATAAAAAATTAAGTGTACTATGTATACCACCGATTGCTTAAATGAACTGTCATGGAATTGTTATAACTTAGCAAAAAAAAATTGAATTTCACTTCCCACAACACAATTACATATAAGAATTACAACCTTTTTATTTTGTTCAATTGAAATTTTAATTAATTGATTCGAGGAGTACTGGAAAAGAATTGTCCGTAGGAAGGCACGAACTATAACCAATGAAATGAATGACGAAGATATTGCTTATCCAATAAATTTTTGTTACTAAAAGAGTATAATATTTTTTAGACTTAGGAGTTTTTTAGTGTTTATAAGGTAGTGTATTTACGTACATTTTACGTAACTTTTAATGGTTAATAACAATTTACAATTTTTCCAGGTAGTTTTGAAAAAAATGGCCTCTGGAAATTTGAAAAATATTGGATAACCATTGGATAAATATACAAAGTCATATTTTTTTTATTTGAGAGTTGGGACAATTTCAAAATTTTCTACTGAACGTACTGTGCATTTAATTAGCTACCGTTTTTCAGGAAAGTAGTTCATCCAGTGGGACTAATATATTATACTAACCCTGGATAATGCATCTCGCTTGATATTTATTAAGAGATGGAGTCCCTACTGTTACTGCATGTATCTCGATCCAAAGTTTAATTAATTGATGCGATTGGCATGGCACCACATTCAGACAAACTTCCAAATATCACCACCGACCGATTATGATGCTATATGATATGAGCCCGAATTATTTATTTGTTTTTATTTTAAAGGGTTGGACCTTAAATTGGTCAGAGAAGACTGTTGCTCCTCCATATATTACTACTAGTCACTTGCCTACGTCCACTCCACAGTGAGCAATATTTTATTCCCACCTTCATTTCCGGATCTTAAATCCTTAGATCTCAAACCCAATTTTGCTATAGCTACACTGGTCTGAAATGGTGAAAGGAGAGGAGATGAAGCAAGCTGATGACAAGTTGTTAACCAGGATAATGTCCAAAGAAGCTTCCAAGGCCAATTCCTCTTGTAGGGTGTACTATGGATCCTCAGGAGCTATCCCTTTTGTGTGGGAGTCACAGCCAGGTACTCCTAAACACATTTTGGCTGATTATGATTCCTCTAATCTGCCTCCTTTGACCCCTCCTCCTTCCTATTATTCCACCTCCTTCCCAAAATCCAAGCGTTACAGGAAGAACGGCAATAGTTTCTTCATCAAACCCAATTTCCTCAAGGCCTTATCTTTCCCTTCCAAAGTCCTTTCTCCCAAGAAGTTGAACCATTCACCATCTTTCTCCATGTCATCCGCCAACTCCCCGTCGTTGTCTTCCTCGTCCTCGTCATCCTGGTCGTCCATTTTATCGTCATCCTGGTCGCCATAGGACACGGGTCGCGTTAGAATAATTTGATCTGCTCTTAAATGGGATAAATCCATATATCCTCTCTCATTGTTCTCACTCAATTCATTCCTCCGTGTGCTTGTGATTGTGAAGTGAGTAGGATGTAATTAATAAGTTTTTGTGTCATGTAGAGCTCAAGGAGTTCTAAATCCTGTATTTGCTTTTGCTTTCGTTAGTTTTTTTTTTGTTTTTGCTCCTCTTGTGGTGCGTGCATTTGCTTTAATTAGTAATGGTCAGTGTACGTTCTAAGGTGTTTATGGAACGACGAATGAATGGAACAGCTCGTTTCAATTTCGGTTGTCTTCTGACAAATTAAACTGTGGGATTTATGTTTATTCATTTATTTTGAATATTTTAATCCTCAATCCGTTTGTACATGTATTTACGTTCTCAAAATTTTGAATTAGGTAAACTAGAAATAGTGATAAATAACTTAATTTTAACATGGATATCCTGAATTCTGAATATATGAATTCAAGATAATTTATTGCTAACTGGTTCAAGTAGCTTGCCTTTTGTAAATGTATTTAAAGCATATGTAACTACGTTTAAATGAAGCCCTAGTCTTTTATGACCGTTGAGAAACATACATGGTACCAAATTTTTTCTCTTTTTATGTTGACATATAGGAGGAACATATATATGCTCCTATTTTATTTTAACCAATTTCTTAAATGATAATTTACTTAATTCAAAATATAAATTACAAAAAAGGCGATATATGCTTAACAACATTGAAAGGTAGCGGTTATAGAAAAAAGTGAAATTATGAGGCCTTAATTATTCTGTTGTCTTACTTAAATTCGCAAAATTCACGTTTGTATTTTCTTCCCTTGTACGAGTCTGTCGGTGGGAGAGGAAATACAAAAGAACAGGGACTGAGGTAAGTTTTCGCAAATTATCGGATGGTGGCTCCGTAAGCACTAAATGATAGGCACATGGTATGTTATAAATGACCACTAAAATAAATTATTCTTTTTTAATATTTGGGCTATCCTATATCCTCGGTCCTGTAAATCTATAAGGTAATTATTAATGTATCAAATTTGTCGATAATTACCCTAAACATCCTCTCTGTTTTGTGGGCGATATTCATGTTAACAAAAGAAAACATAAAAATTCATGGAAAACCCAAAGTTAGTAAGATTATTTTTGGTAGAAAATTACTAAGATTATTTTAAAATAAGAGAATTTACAATTCATACCTACAATTCAAATCTTGAATGCATGTAAGTTTGAAAGGGCTTGAAATCAAGGTGTCATAGGTGAAAATTATCAACCACTGTAGTTGTACTATAGTGCAATCCAACGGTCCGTTCGTTGCCACGTGTTACCCCACCTTCGATGTTCATCTTAGGAAGATTCTTGCATTAGCAGTAATCCGCGACCGGAAGGACAAGATCGGCATTCCAGCCAAGAAAATTAAAACAGGAAACGGAGGTTTTTTTTAAAAAAAAAACTGCTACTGTAAAGTTAATTATGAAAACTTTCACCCAAAAAAAAATTAATTATGAAAACAGTATAAAAAAATTCATTATCAAATTTGTATTCATAAAATTTTTGAATTTTTTTTTAGTAATTTGGACCAAATCACGAAAAAAAACCATGAATCAAGTCACAGATTTTTGATGTTCGGGTGTTCGAATGGCCAAAAGTGATTCGTTGAAATGTAGACCCTTAAAATATTTTATATTTTGGGAAAATTAGGTTTTTAGGATCTAAACGTAGAGCAATTTAATATAATTTAACTTGTTTTTCAAGGTGATTTTCTGGTTTATAATCCAAATTCGCGAATATTATAGGATTATGAAATCAATTTTTGATTAAATAATTTATTATTTTTGTAAAATACTCGTGTTGAACTTAAGCAATCACTTTATGACTTATAAAATTGGATATAACTCGAATTGGTTTAAAATTTTGTACGCATGATTATTAAAATTTAAATTTTAGAAAAAATTCAGGAATCTTAAAAAAATTAAATTTTTTAATTTTTATTTTAAAATTAAAAAAATTAAATCACGGAAAAAATGTTACTTGGTTAATCACTATTTTTTTTGACTTGGTACTAGTATTTTATTTGGACATTAATTTAATAACTAATTTTTTTATTTTCATAATTAAATATAAACTTATTATTAAAAAATCCAAGCAGAACAGACTCACTCTAAACAAACCTTCAGCAGTCTCGTTATTTCCATCGGATTGGGCCGGAGGAGCACCATTGGGCCTATTCTGGGAGCCCAAACTAGTTCCTCTGTCCACACCGTGAGCTTGAACCCTGAAAAAAAAAACACACACACATTGAAGTATGACAAGCCAAACATTTGAAAAGTCCAAGTCACAATTTAGTATTTTCCAAACAAATTCTGATTCTACAACTCCTCCCGCAATTACCTCACATATCTCCAAATTTTCAGGAAAAGGGATGTCAATTTTCATAATTGGTTAGCCAACTAAAGAAAAATTGTAAAGATTACGGTTGGATCAAATAAAGGACTTCGAAAACGTCGGAGAATGAATTTGACGAACCTCGATCGCAAACTAAAACGAACCCACCCCGTGTGTTTTAAAAAATGAATCATCATGGAAACGATTGTCTTTATAACGTGTTGAAAGTGTTGTACATATCGATTAAAACACGTGGAATAAGCAAATTTATTAGTGTTAAAAATTCATCAACACTTCTCCTTAAAGGTTTGGGTTGAATATGTAGATTATAACATAATATCATAGTGGATAGTACTTATTATTGAGCTCATACGACTCCCAATTCTCGCACTTTGGTGAAGTCAAAACCAGTACAATCTCCGACCGGATGTAGGTCTCGTTTGAGTAGACGTGTTAAGAGTGTTATTCTACATCGATTAAAACATGTGAGATGGACAAATTTGTAAGTGTTAAAAATCTATCAACCTATCACCTTTAAGTTTTTGGTTAGATATAGAAATTATAACCTGACGTTTATTTATATATAAAAAGAGAAACTACAATATTCATATATACGGAATTGAAAAATTATAACAAAATATTTGTATTCAGGAAACCTATTCGAACAACTATAATTATTTTTATCAGAATCCACACAGTGATACTGTGGACCACAACAAATACCAAGTATAACAAGTATCTAGAAGATAATTATATTCATAATCTAATATGATCAAATCAGCTCTCTCTTATAAATTTAACTCAATTGAAAATATTAAAATTTATTATGTGCCACTATGATAACGTAATATCTCGTTAATAATCTATTCAGAAATATCAATAAGGTGCACTTTATTTTTAAATATATTTTTTTGAAGAATTTCAACAACATATATTGCAAGAATTTTTCAAATACTTGTGTGAATGAAGATAAACATAATAGAAAATATAAGTGTTGGTCTATATTAATGATGTATGCAACTTTTCTGTGTATTATGGAAAGATTGTCAAGTCTATATTTAGAGCAATCGAGCAGCGGAATTTACATAGTGAAAAAAAAAATGTCAAAGGAGGATGATCACGTGGGGACCGGTTTATGGGATTCAGCAATCTAAAAGTTGGGATTGGGAAAGAGAGAAGATGGGGGCGACTTGTTAGCCTCAAGATACGGGTCAAACGAGACACCTTCATCTTCCTTAAATTCTAAGCAACAACCACTCTAATGCCTTCCCTATATCTCTTAATCCTTTGATGTTATTACTTAATTGCATCTCTTTCACCACCCACTTTGATGTAAACCTGTGTCCCTCTTATAACAAGTCTTTTAGGAGCAACTATCGAAACACTGATGTATTAAAAAATTTGGTGGAAATTTTTTTCGATATTTGGATAACACTCAATTTCGTAAAAAAGTATGTTAAAGGAGAATTAGAAAACAGGTGATAATTTTCATGAAAAATAGGTCATCATTTTCAGTAGAAGGAGATCATTTTCATGGTTTTGGAGATCGGGCAAATTCAATTTAGTTTTCAAGGTTCCTGGGTTGCATTGTGCTTTCTAATTATAGAAGTATAGGTGAGATGTCTAGGCTAATGGCTCATGGATCAACTCATTTATCTTCACCTTAAAAAACTAATTATCTTCAAATCAACAGTTTTTTCTAGAGTAAGGATATATCAATTACCGATCGAACTTAACTTGAAGATTGTTAATGAATAAAATAAGTTTTAATCATACAAAAGAAACTCGCAAAATTACGCGATATCTCAATTTTAATATTGGAGACTTGTAAAGTATTCGTAGTTGGACCAAGTGGATGGAAGCTTGGCGCTGACCGACTCCATCTCCCAAAAACAGATTGCGGTTTGTACACGCTGATGTTCATGTCAATCCAATTTCGATTTCGGATTGATCGGATGGGATCCCAATGTAATATTATATATTTTCACAACTGGGTTTGGGGTGGTTCTTGATTTTGACAAGAAACTAACAAAACTCCCGCTCGTTATGAAACAAAGGCCCCTTGAAAATCAATCAGCTTATTAGGAGAACACATGCACATCCTGAAAAAAAAAACAACAACAATTTTAAGCGATATCTAAGTAGCCGTTAAAATTGATCTCATAAAGTCAAAACACATTTAAGGAAGCACACGTGAGCATAGCAGCCACCGACCCTCTCTTCTCTCTCTCTCTCTCTCTCTCTCTCTCTCTCTCTCTCTCTCTCT